>LR778266.1:45946226-45985971 GCA_902810595.1 Coregonus sp. 'balchen'
AAAAAATCCCCAAATCTTCGCCTTTTTCTTTAAAGAAAAGTTTTGGTCCTTAAAAATGAACAAAAAAATCGTTAAAAGGGATTTTTAAAAAAACTGTGCAAAATGTTTTTGGGTTTGTAATAACCGAAATATTTGGGGTTACATGAAAGCCGCCCAAACCCAATATTGCCCATAAAAAAATATGTTTTTAAGGTTGTTTAAACCCCCTTTAAAAAATTTTGGTCTCACCAAAAGGGGGAGGGGAAGAAGAATTGTTCACAATTTCCCAAACTTGGGGGAGTAAGGGGGAAAAGGGGAAAAAGGTTTTTTACCAAAACTTTCCAAAACTTTGCGCCCTGCAGCTCCGAGGGGGAGAGAGAAGGTTGGTCTAGGGAACTTTCCAAAACGTTGCGCCCTGCAGCCCCGGAGGGGGGAGAGAAGGTGGTTTAAACCGGGAATTTCCCAAAAAGTCGCCTCGAAGGGAGAGGGGGAGGGAAGGGGCTCCAAATTTAAAAAAACTTCGGGGGGGGACGAGAGGGGGGGAAAAAAAGGTTGGTCTCCCGGAAGCCCAAAAGTTGGTCCGATTCCAAAGGGGGAAGAGGGGGGGAGAAAAGGGGTTTTCCCGGAACGTTCCAAAACCGTTGGTCCAAAGGGGGGGAAGAAAAGGTTGGGGCCAGGGGGTTTCAGACGCAAGCGTAAGAAGGCCTAAGGGGGAAAGTTTGGGTCAAATTCTTTCCCCAAACTAGGGCCTAGTCAAATTTTTCCCCTTTCTTACAACTTGTCCCCCAAATACAACTTGTTCCTATAAATCCTTTTTCCCCTAAATAATATTTTCTTTCCTAATAAAAGTCCCTCAATAAATACCTTTTTCCCTATAAAAATTTTTCCCCAATAAAACCCTTGTTCCTAAATAATCCCTTGTTTCCTAATACAAATTTGTTCCTCAATAATACCTTTTTTCCCCTCAATAAACCTTGTCCCCTAATAATCCCCTTTTTTCCCCTCAATACAATTTGTCCCTCAAAATACCTTGTCTCCTAAACATATTTTGTTTTTTCAAACTTGTCCCCCAAATACATCCCTTTGTCTCCCAAAAAAACCCTTTGCCCCTTTAAAAAACCCTTGCTCCATACAACCTTTTTATTTTTGTCTTTTTAAACCCTTGGGATCCCAAAGGGGGTCGGTCTTTGGGGTTGAGGACCCCGTGGCGCGGGTGGTAGAAAATTCCAACGTTTGTGAGAACTTCCAACTTTGCCAGTCCCTGCATTATTTGGGAAAGTTTTGATTTAAATTGGGGGAAGTTTTTTGGGGTTTGGAATTTTTGGGGCGGGAATTAAGCTTTTTCCAAGGAACTTTTTTCACGGGCGGGGTCCTCATGGGCATTTTCCCATGGCAGGTTTTTCAATTTTGAGTTTAAAACTTGAAAGGATGAACTTTCAGTCTTAAATTTGATGAGTTGTTTTTTTTATGACTGTTTTCCATTTTGTTTTTAGTTTTGCCAAAGGGGGGCTATTTCGGGGTACCCCCCCCCCCCTTTTGTCACAACACAATGATTGTCTCAAACGCTTTAACAAGGAAAGAAATTCCAAAAATTTAAAATTTTTAGGCAACCTGTTAAGGAAATGCTTCCAGGATACCCCCATGAAGCTGGTGGGGAAAAAAAAAAAAGGTGAAAGCTGTCATAAAGCAAAGGGTGGCTATTGAAGAACTCAAATATAAAATATTTTTTATTTTTTAACTTTTTTTGGTTACTACTTTAAAAATAATTCCCATTAGCGACGTTTTTATCCAAAGCGACTTACAGTGGGGTCATACTTTTTTGTGTAGGGTGGCCCCTGGGTCGAACCACTACCTTGGGGTTACAAGCCCCTGCTTACCAGGGTACAGAAAACCCACGTTTCCATAGTTTTTTCTGCTTTTGATGTTTTCCAATTATTCACAAAGTAGAAAATATTTAAAAATAAAAAAAACCCCTTGAAGACTGGCTGTGGTCCCCCCCCACCCCCCACCCGAAAAACTCCCACGGGGGAGGGGAACCACCCCTTTCCCTTAAAACAGACTTCACCCCGGGGCTTTGTTTTCCCCCCTCCCTGGCCCCCCCCCGCGAAGACATTCCCCCCCCCCATCCTTTCTGCCCCCCAATTAACCCCTTTCACGCCCCCCCCCCCTCCACCCCTTGGGGGGAAATTTTAAAACCCCACCCAAGGGGGAAAAATCCTGGAAGGAAAGAATATTCACCCCCCTTCCCCCCCCCCCAAAAAATAAAAAAAAATTAAAAAAAAAAAAATTTTTAAAAGGGTTCCCCCCCAAAAATAATCAAATTTAATTTTAAAATTTGTAAATGGTTTTTGGGTAGGTGTTTAAAATTTACCGGTAGTGTTTGAGGGTATGTAATATGGGGGTTTATTTCCCGTATGTTATTTTTGGAAACAGGAGTTGTAGGCTTTTTGAAGGGTTTTATTCCCTGTAACCTTTTATTTAAAGTTTTAAAAAAAATCAAAAATACCCATAAAATTGTTTTTTCTGCACATTTAGTTCCCTTTCTATGTGGTCCCAAAACTGGGGCCCCTTTTTTAAAAACAAATAAAAAAAATTCGGACTTTCCTCTTTAAACAGCGGGTTTTTTGGGTTTTTTTACATGGACTAAAAGCGTCTGTTAGCGGAATCTGTTACACTGGTACTGATAGCGTCTGTTAGCGGTATCTGACACTGGTATGATAGCGTTTTTAGTGGTTATGTTACACGGTACTGATAGCGTCGTTAGTGGATATAGTTACATGGTATTTGATGAGGGGTAGGGGGATTCGTACAGGGTAGATGCTTTTGTTATGGTACTTTTCCGGGTCGGATACTTGTTACTGGAATCTGTTACAATGCACCCTTGGCCATAAAGAACCCATTATCATGCTAACATGGTAGTAAAAGGGGGGCAGGTTCTAAAGCAACCATAAATTTTAAAAGAAAATTTTGAAGGGGGGCCCTAGTATTTCAGTAGTAGCGAGTTTTTTTTTACTGGCTGGAGGAAGTAGGGAAATGGTAAGTAGGGGGGAAGCTAATTGTGTTTAGTAAAGCTTAACCTGATTAGATTAGGTTGGGAGTTTGCGTAGTTAGGTATTTTTATTTATTTAGGTTTGTATTGTTTTTATTGTAGCTTTCCCTGGGGAATTTGGGGATAGTATCGAGGGGACGAGGAGTAGCTAGCGGGAGCTTTTGGGAAGATTAGAAGGGAAGTGGGTTTCCAAGGGAAATTTTCCCACCCAAAAATTTTTAAATTTGCTTAACCAGTATAGATCGTAGGGAGGTAGCTAGTGTAGTTAGGTATTGAAAAAATTTTTTGAGGTTTAAAAATTGGGTTGTAGTAGCTTTTTCCCAAAGGTAATTTTGGGCTAGATCGGGGGCCCCGGGCTAGCAGTAGCGGGGAGCTTTGGTAAAAATAGCAAGCTGGAGAGCTGGTTTTAACGTTTAATTATTTTTTTATTTTATTATTTTATTTTTTTGCTGGTTTTGAAGGGGAAATGAACGGGTTGATTGTTGTTTTGGTGTGCTGACCATCTTGGGAGTTTGTGTGGCCAGGGGGTGAGCTAAGTTTTTGTTTGGAGCAGCTTTCAGGGTTTTGGTCGGCGTATACTGCTTCGGGGTGGTGGGGGAGTTACTGGTCTTTTAGGTCCTCGGCCGGCCAGCTTAGCCACGAAGCTAGTGCTAGCCGTTCTTTCAAACAAGTCGGGGCACAGTGGCCATTTCTAGCTACCCAAAAATGACCATTTGGTGTACTGGTAGCAACCACAAAATTGTCCCTAGCTAGCCAAAAATCTAATCATTGCTGGCATATAAGGAATTGACACAGACACGAATGATCTGTTTTAGTGTGATATCACAAATTTGGGGGTTGTTTTGGGGCCCAAATGTTGGCGTAAACGGTGTGTTATTTTATTTTGGGTGCTAGTCGCTAGTTGGTTGGGGTCATAGTTGGCGCGAACAAAGGGGGTTGAGTTACTCCCTTTAAAAATTGAACCCTGGGTTTAAAAAATTCTGATTTCCCAAAAGGGGGAAGTTTGGGAAAATTTTTTTTTGGGTGGTTTTAGGAAACAATTTTTGTTTCCGAGCTAGAAGATTTGGGGAGGGGGGCCCCCGCTCTCTCCCCTCCCCGATGCTTAGCCCTTTTTTCCGACTCCTTGCATTTTTGTCAATTTCCCACAGCCTGTCAAATCCTTGCCATCCTGTTCTCTCCTTCTGAAAAAGGTACACAAAGCACCACACCCCGGGGGGCTGCCCTCCCCTTTGGGGTCCCTGCACGCCACCCACGTGGAGTTCCCGGGCCAGGCAGCCCTTTTAATGCCGTTTTGCTGCCAACAAAGCTGACTTTATCCCAGCATGCCAACCCCCAGTCCCTACTTCTGGCGCTGACGGAAAAATGGATCACCACTGAAAACACCGTACTCCTACTGCTCTCTCTGTTTACCATGTGTTCTCGCATACCCCCAGGCATCTGGTCAGAGGGGGGGGGGTACAGGAATCCTCATCCCTTTTCCCAAATGGACTTCTAATTTTTCCCCTAACCCCTTTTTCTATCCCTATTTTAATCCATCGTCCAGTACTAGCCCCTTTAGCTTAAAACCTTTTACTACGCCCTCCAGGTTTTCCCCCGGGAGTTCATCAAAAGCTTGACCCTTTATAATTCCTTCCCCGAGATGGTACCCCTCACAGTTTTGGGGGGGATTTTAACCTCCCCCTTTTCCAATTTGACTTTTTTCTCTGCCCCTTTTTTTCCATCCTTCCCCTTTTGAACCCACCCTCTCACCTCCCCCCTACCCCAAGGCAGGCAATCGTTGACCTTCTTTACTGATCTGCTCCCCTACTAATCCACGAAATCCCTCCCAAATTCCCACCCCTATTTTTTCCTTTTCTCCCTCCCTCCCACACTCTCACTCTGCCCCTACACAGATGGTAAGCGCCGCCGCAAAATTTTGCTCTCTCTTCCCACTACTCTTTTCCTTTTCCCTCCAATCTCTTCCCTTGCTAACCCTCCCCAATCTCCTGATTTGCTCCTCAAACCCCCCTTCCCCCCTTTTGACCTTTGACTCTTGTGTCCCCCATCCTCACGGCGGCCGGTCCCCCCCCTCAGCTCCGGGGTTGGATATGGGAGCCACAGAACAGAGCTCCGGAGGGGCGGAAATGGAAAAAAAACTAAATTCCCTGCGACCTGGCATTTTTCAAAACCCCCCCTCACATTTTTCATTGTTCTGCGTAAGGCACCTTTTACCACTCTAAATTCAAGATTGCCTCTAACCCCAGGAAGTCTTGCCAATTTTCCCCCCCAAAAAAAAAAACCTCCCCCCCCCTTTCCCCCTTCCCTCTCTTGGTGCTTTTAACCCTTTGAAAAGATTTCTCCATCCTTGTTTTTTTGCTAATCACTTTCCTCCTACCTCCCCCCCATCTTTGATTCTTTTCCCCCATCTCCAGATAGGTCCCATTGTGGACTCGGCCCCCAAAAACCCGCCCCTTGCCCTCCCCTCCTCCCTTCTCGACCTTCGGGCCCTTTTCCCCCCCTCCCCTTTTCCTCCTTGCCCCCCAGCCCTTCCGTCTTCAAGGGCCCAATTTCCCCTTTTCAAAAAACCCCTCGACCCCCTATTCCCCTCGCCGTTTTCCCTTCTTTCTTTTTCTTTTCCCTTTTGACTCCCCCCTTTTTCCCCCTTTTCTTTCTTCTCGAAGACCTTCTTATCCAAAAAATTTTCCTGGGCTTCAATGGTGTTTTTTCTGTGTAAAATCTCCCCCTTCTCCCCTCTGTTGTCCTTCAATCTTCTCCTCTTTTTTGTAACCACATTTTCCCCCACCCATGTGGAAACCCCGGGGCCCTCCTGGCGTTTTCCCCCCTGCGGTCGCCCTTCAAAAGCCGGGGTTCCCCGCCCGTTTTTCTACTTTTGGGGCCCCCAATTCGGTTTCCCCCCCCACCCCCTGGGCCCCCCCCGGGCCCCCTTTCCCACGATTTTCCAAAAAATCTTTCCTTTTCCCCCTTCTGCCCATGGGAACCCTTTTTCTTTCAGCCCCATCGTTTACTACCACCTTTTAAAATAACCCTGCAAAGGGTTCCTTCCCCCCCAAAACCCCTTTGTTCCCCTCCCGGTAACCCCCCTTTTTTCCCCCCCCTCGAAGGCCTTTTTTTCAAAACCCTGGCCACCCTGTGTTCTCCCCCAAATCGGCGGTTTACCGTCCGCATTCTTTTTCCACAACTTTTAGATGCCCCCTTCCTTTCACAAAAACCGGGCCCCTCCTTGTAGGCATTTCATTCCCGTTGGCTACTCAAATCCGTTTCTCCTGCCTCCATTTTAACCCACCCATCCAAAGCCCAGCCGTTTTTTCAAAATTCCCAAGGGGTTTTTCCCGTACCCCCTCCTCCCCCCTCCCCTGGGTTCAATTCTCGCATCCGCTCCCCAAAAAATTTTTTCCCCTTTAGGGGGGGCGGCCCCCTTTTTCACGCCCCCTCCCTACCCCCCCGAAATTGCTTATCCATCCGTGGTCCCCTTTCCCCCAAAAAAAATCCCCCTGCCCATCAAAAATGTTCCCTCCTGGGAAACCCCAATTGGAAAAAAGCTCCTCCGAGCCAGGGCGCGGCGTCACTCCCACCCGGGGCTTTTTAAAACCCCCCTTTTAGGGAAACCTGGGATGGGCCGGAAGAAAAAAACCCCCCCCCCCCCCCACCCCCCCCAAATTTTTAAAGTGGTACCCCAGGGCAAAAGGGGAAACGCACCAATTTGTGAGTCGCTCGGGTAAAAAAGGTCGCTAAAGACTTTAAATGGCCCTTGAGAAAGGCATTAAACCCTAATTGCTCCTGTAACGCTCTGGTTAAGACGTTGCTAAATGACTAAAAAAAATGAAAATGTAAAAGTATTTGAGGAAATGGTTGGTCTGGGGGAAAAGCGGGCAAATAATGAAAATGATCATGACATGAGGTTTGAGAAGTTTTGCCGGGAAAAGTACATATAGGTTTCCTTGTTTCAGTGTTAGATAATTTGTCCCTTTTGACTGCAGTTTTTAAACCCCAAAAGAAGGGAATGAGTCCGTGTAAAGAAAGAAAGATGTGCCAAGTTTGGGGGGAACTGATTACAGTGAATGTGGAAAGAAATGGAAGGTTAAGTGCTGTAATTGGGGGGGTTTTAAACCCAGCGCAGCGTTTGGTGGACCCCAGGTACGGGAGAGGTTTGAGAGTTCAGAGATATAAAAACATCAGATTTTCCCAAATGCAGGGGGCGGGAAACATTTTGGGAACTCGGGGCGGACTGAAAAAGCTTACATGGATTTTCCTGTATAAGTGGACCTGCGTCGGGGCTGGTGCTTTTGCGGCCGGGATGGTTTGAGACCGTTTAGAAATCTTCATGCTCACGAATGTGCAGTTAAAGGAAATTTGATAATGGTTTATAGCTTTTTTTTGTAGGTTATCAATAAAGGGTTTTGGGGGAAAGAGGAGGGGAAGGGGGAAAAAAAATTTTAAGGGGGGGGGGTTTTAAAATTTTTTTAAAGGGTTGGGTTTTAAAAAAAGGGGTTTTTTGGGGAAAGGGGGGGGGGGGTTTGGGTTTTGGGGGGGGGGGGGGGGGTTTGTGGGGGGAAAAAAAGGGGGTAAAAAGGGGTTAGCCCGGGGGGGAAAAAAAAAAGGGGGGGGAAAAGGGGGGAAAAAAAAAAGGGGGGTAGGGGAATTTTTTAAAAAAGGCTTAGGAAAGTTTAAAAGAGGGGGGCGAAAAGCAGAAATGCCAGGTTGAAGGTTATTTGGAGACGGCCAAAAATTACTATATGGGGGGTTGGTGGTAAAACAGACGTTACTGTCGAATATGGTTGTTGACATGCTGAATATCCTAAGGGTGGAGGGTTTCAACATGATATAGATAAAGTGAAGTGGGTAGGGGGGTTGGGATCTTTTTGGGGGGGAGGGTGTGGTAGAAGTTTGTAGGGCTTTTTAAGTGGTCCTCTGTAGCTCGCTGGTAGAGCACGGTGCTTGTAAACGCCAGGGTAAGTGGGTTCAATCCCCGGGACCAACCATACAAAAAATGTATGCACGCATGATGTACGTCGTTGATAAAAGCGTTGCTAAATGGCATATTTATTTATGATTGGGACCAGATCATGATTGATCGTATATTCCAGCACAGTAAGTGGACGCATGCACTTTGAAACGTTTGTTTGCGGACCGCATTGATATCATGCAGCAGCAGCAGAAGAAGAAGAATTCCCGCCTTCTTCTTTGATGGACTCATGACAGAGCCAGTTCGCAGCACGCACACAGCGCCAGCAAATATGGGTATTACTCAACCAAGGACCACCAGCCTGTCGTTCCCAATGGGAACAAATGAGTCATAGTGGGCAGAGCCAAGCAAGGAGGTGCGGAGGAAGCAAGCAAGGAGGTGGGCAGAGCAAGCAAGCGAGGGTGGGCGGAGCCAAGCAAGGAGTGGGCAGAGCCAAAGCAAGGAGGTGGGGCGGAAGCCAAGCAAGGGAGGTGGGACAGACAGACAAGCAAAGGATGGTGGGCGGAGCCAAGCAGGAGGTGGGCAGCAGACAGAACAAGAAGGAGGTGGGCGGAGCCAAAGCAAGGAGGTGGGCAGAACAAGCAAGGAGGTGGGCGGAGCCAAGCAAGGAGGTGGGGCAAGCCAAGCCAAGCACAAGGTTTGCGAGATCCTTTGGGCCCGTTTTAGCATCGTTAGGGAACGCCTCCTATCGTGAAGTGCGCGTGTGCAGTACTCAATTCGGATTTGCGCTTCCTTCTAAACAACGCGATTTTACAAAAACGTTTGCAAAGGGTAAAGCACAAAACTTAGTCCACCTATTCAAAAAATATTTAGTTTGGGAACAGAAAGATGTCTTGAGATCAAATGTTATACGGATGAAAAAACTTGCAGGATTGTTGGCCAAAAATCCATTTATCCCACCGCCGGCCAAATGGGCTTCCTCTCATACCATATTTGGGAGCGTTAAACGCCAAAAGCGGAGCCTTCATGAATTTTTACATCGGGGGAAAATCTGTGTCATTGTTCTGCAGGTGGTGCCAGGTAATTGTTCAATGAGGAACGGGCCATTTTCTCTCTCCGGACTGGACGAATTTGCGACAGATATGGCTGACTATTAAAACGTGGCTCCAACCGTCGGGAAATGGCGCAGGAGGAATGAACGTACGCTTTTTAAAGACGCCCTTCAAGCGAGCTAGACAGGTAAGATAAATAATCTAACAGCGCTAGCTAAAGGCGTTGTGAAATTGATATGTCGGAAGCCCAAACCTCCAGCTCGGGGGAACTTGCCAACGAGCCGATTTGCGGCCTTCGGAAGTGGGGTGTCCGACAAAGCCAAAGGAATGTAGCTTACTTGGTTTGTAGTCAGCTAATTAACCAGGTATGTTTAACTAATTTAGCTATCTGGTCAAACGTGTATTTCGGTCGTCGTGGATTGATCCAAATACCTACATGTTGATTGCATTTTCAATAATGGGGTTGTAGTAACAAACTAACCCAAGTTAGCGTTAGCCAGCGACGCTAACATATGGCCTTTTTACAGTCCCAATGTATGTTCAATGCTGTGCATTCTGGAGTTGCTTGTGTAAAATGAACCAATAAACAAGCACCCCATTGCCCTCTTAACTCTGCGTAGTTGGCTAAATTACGCGGCGCTAACTAACTAGTTTCTACAGTATAGGCAAGTTCGGCTAACCAAAAATGAAAACCCACTGAAAAAGACTTAGCTAGAGTAAAATACGGAAAGTTGTGGTGTTGTCGAGGAGCGTAAGCCTCAACGTTTAGATTTAGCTGGAAACTGCGAGTACTTTTGTGTTCGATCGCGGCAAAGATGGGGGGAAGCGTAACCCTCGCGCCCTCAGGCGTGAGTTTGGGATGGAGGCAGAAGCGACCCCCTTGAAGATGCGGTGAGTACAGGTGGCGACCCCCTTTTCATACCTTAATGTCTTTATTGATCCATCACTTGCTGTCGGATCCCCCAAACCTGGACTAGATTATGTTTGTCTTTTGCCTAATCCCTTGTCAAGAGCCAGTACGGGTGTAACAGTACGCCAAAAACCCATGTTCGGTATGATGTTGTTTTGGGGTCGTGGTTTCGTTTCGGGCAGCGGTGCGAAAACGTTTGTTTAAGAAAATACAAGGTTGGAGCTATTCTTTCCATATGCGTCATTATAAATTGCCTGATGAGACCACTATTCCTGAAGACAGATGCAATGTATGAATGTCTAAACACATAGCCGTCTGTGCCAGTAACCGAAAGGTCGATGGTTCTAATCCCTGGAGCTGAGTAGGCGAAAGATTGTCTGTGCCTTGGAAAGAGCGTCTGCTAAATGACGTAAAGTAATGCACACGGGCACTGCAAACGACAGGGATCATGGAACATGACAATTAACCAAAACACTAACATACTGATACATGAAGAGGGCACGACAAAGCCTATTCCCCTCTCAGGAGGACTTGAAAAGATTTGGAATGGGTCCCAGATCCTCAAAAAGTATACAGCTGCACCACCGAGGGAGCATCTGAATGGTTGCATCACGCTTGGTGTGGCAACTGTTGGCCTCCGACCGCAAGGCACTACAGAGAGTCGTGCGTACGGCCCAGTACATCACTGGGGCCAAGCTTCCTGCATCCAGGACCTCTCTACCAGGCGGTGTCAGAGGGAAGGCCCTCAAAATTGTCAAAGACGCCATCACACCTAGTCATAGACTGTTCTTCTGCTACCGCACGGCAAGCGGGTAACCGGCAGTGCCAGGTCTAGGTCCAAAAGACTTCTCAAAGCTTCTACCCCCAAGCATAAGACTCCTGAAGAGCTAATCATGTGCTACCGGACTATGTTGCACTGCCCCCCCCACCCCTCTTTTTACGCTGCTGCTACTCTGTTATTTTATGCAATAGTCACTTTAAACTCTACACATGTCATCCCATATATTTTTATTATTTTATTTTACCTTTATTTAACTAGGCAAGTCAGTTAAGAACACGTTAAGAACAAATTCTATTCAATGACGGCCTACCACCGGCCAAACCCGAACGAATGCGTGGGTCAATTGTGCCGCCGCCCTATGGGACTCCCAATCCCCAAGGCCGGTTGTGATGCTTTGCAGCCTGGAATCGAACCAGGGGGTCTGTTAGTGACGCCTCCAGCCACGAGTTGCAGTGCTCTTTTAAGACCGCTGCGCCACTCGATTGAGTTCTCTAAATCGTTTTTCTGGCTCATTTATTTTATTTTGTGTGCATGTCGACATTAACGATGGCTGCGGGGCCAGTAGTAAAAAACATCTATAGACCAGTGGATCTCATCAGTGCATTTACAGCTGTAGAATGTAGAAGAACTACTTTTTTAAATGTAATGATATTTGTATTTGAGCAATATGATTTGCCGGTTCATTCAGCACCACCATGCTCCCGCGAGTCATTTCTGAGCAGTACGTGAGTTGAGCCTTCAAACAGCACATGCAAGGTGTCCAGAGGAAACAGAAAGCACCCATCAATCTATCATGAGCGTTCTTTTTTGGGGGGAAAGGGATTTACAAAAGTTAAACCTTAAAATATAATTATACTTAATATGCCATTAGAAGACGCTTTTTATCAAAGCGACTACAGTCTGCGTGCATATTTGTTTTTGTAACGTATGGGTGGTCCCCGGGGGTTCGTACCAAAACTACCCTGGCGTTAAGTTTACAAGCGCCGCCGTGCTCACCAGCTGAGCTACAGAGGACCACAAATAGTGAACATACTAGCAATATGCTGTAAAAGTTGATAGTAGCAACAAAAGAAAGTAAAATAAATAAAATAAAAACACACCTAGCAAGGGTCTTGATTAGCCTTACTGTAGCCAGGTATATCCTCTTCTGGAAAGTTGTCTTAAAGGGGACGTCTTATTTTCAAATCGAATCAAAAACTGGACTTATTTTTGAAGGGTGGGGGGGGACATGATGCAATTAATACATGACATTTAAAGAATGCAGAACTTGGATTGATGAATATTTTACACTGCTTTTTATACATATAATAATACACCTACGTAGCCTATTTAATAGCTGAATATAGAGAGCAAGCCAACCTGTAAGTCCCTGCATCACACCAATGATTAAGAAACTCAGTCCGTGTTAGGGCCACTAGATGTTTACCCAACCGGGCCAGTGAGGAAACAAAAATTACCGTTGGTCCAGTGTTTCCTCTGGAAAAATTGTGTAGGCAGTGAGGGGGGGGGGGGAGGAAAGGTCGCGGGAGGGGAAAGGTCGCGGAGGGGGGGTGTGGCGGTGATCTTCCAAGTTCTTATGGAAGAGGCCTGAGGGAGCTCCGTTCTGGAGACTATTTAAAAATGACATTCTACTCCAAACTGAATGAAAAATAGTATGCTTGACACCATCTTAGAATAGAATTTCCTACCGCCCCAGAGATATAGCCCATTAACACATTGTAAACGACTTTTAAAATATTGGGCCATATTACAGTAATAGCCTCTGCATGGTCCATATTATAAGGTATGCTATTAGGACCATAAACCATTATCAATTGGATAATAAATCATTAAAGCATTTTATTTTCTTTATGGGGGTTCACTATCTATTATGTATTCTCTAAATAAGATTGTACAATTTAAGGGTTACATCACATGGCATTGAAAACACGGCAGCAATCGAATCCAGGGCTTGTGAAGTTAGTAGCTAAGGAAAATAGAAACCCTTCCACAACCATAAGACCACTAATATTAATGAATTTATGTTCGAAATAGTTCAGGATGCTTTTTTGCAAATATAAAAAATGCTCTTTTTGTACATTTACCTGAACCATGCATTGCATAATGCACATGCACTAATAATGACTACAATTCTTTGCATTATAGAAAATGAAGCACAGTCTTAACACTCTGGACCCAGCACAAGCCCTCGTGCGAGTCAGTAGCCAGATAATGACAAGCCCTCAGGCAGTCAGTAGCAACGATAATACAAGCCCTCATGCCTAGTGAGGAAGCCAGATAATACAAGCCCTCATGCTCGTGAGTAGCCAGATAATACAGCCCTAGCTAGGAGGAGCAGATTAATACAAGCCCTCCATGCTAGTGGAGTAGCCAGATAATACAAGCACTCATTGCTAGTGAGGAGCCAGATATACAAGGCCCTCATGCTAGTGAGGAGCCAGTATATACAAGCCCTCATGCTAGTGAGGAGCAGAATACATACAAGCCCTAATGCTAGTGAGGAGCCAGGATAATACAAGCCTCATGCTAGTAGGAACCCGTAAACAAGCCCTCATGATAGTGGGAGCCAGATAATACCAAGGCCTCATGCTAGTGAGGAGCCAGATACTACAAGCCTCATGCTAGTCAGTAGCCAGATAATACAAGCCTCATGTAGTGGTAGCCAGATAATTGAAGCCCTCTGCTAGTGAGGAGCAGATAAGCAAGCCCTCATGATAAGTCAGTAGCCAGATAATACAAAGAGCCCGCATGCTGTGGAGGGAGCCAGATACACGTATTTGTATATTTAAAGTTTGCTAACTTGGATCTATTTGCAGTTGAATTATGAAACCACACCCTTCTGTTCCGTCTCCAACGTTTGAACAGCGGGCTAGCCTGTCCACATGCAGATGTTGAAATCAACTGGCCCTAACCTTCTCAGAATGAGAACAAGGTTGGCAAATTCCGTAATTGTTTTAGTTATTGAACATTTATAAAAATGGGGCGGCAGTAGCTTAGTGGTTAAGAGCGTCTTGGGTGCCAGTAACCGAAAGTCTGTTGAGGTGCCTTGAGCCAGGCATTTAACCTAATTGCCTCCTGTAAGGTCGCTCTGGATAAGAGGCTGCCTAAATGCTAAAAATAAATAGACTAGACGGATAGGTATAACGCGTCTTTGTATAAAAGCTGCTTGTGGTATACCAAATTGCCACGTGCGACAAACTCGAGAAGAAACGTTTTCCAGAACCTCTGTGTAGTTGAGAGAAAGGGGTTTTAAGGTTACCTCCTCACAGTGCAGTTGTCTCCATGTCTTTTGTGAAGGTGCAAAGAAGGAGCGAGAAGGAGAGACAGGGAGAGCAAGCGGACAAACTTGATTCTTGTGGGATGCGTTTGCATTTGCAATATCGCACTTTAAAACGTACATTTGGTTTAATCAAATTAATTTGAAGCGTCTCCAGACCTAATGACCAGTGTGGTAGTACTCGATATGAAATATTTCCCGAAACTCTACCAAGTTTCAATGTACCGGGAATAAGTCATATTATCCCGGGAAAACAGCAAAAACTGATGTGCCATTTTAAAACCACGATCTGGTCACTATGCCAGGGTTCTCCCCAAATAAGATTGTTAGCTACAGCTTGCCACTATGTCAAGATTTCGCAGCACGTTAAACTATATTTAGTAATGATCCGATTCACTTTGATCAAAATGAAGGGTTTATTGTGAATAGCGAAAGGGCTGTCATAAATTCAGAGCGTTTCAGGTTTCCTCCATTAATTCGTTTCAGAAGTAGGCCCTGGTAGTAGGTTTATAGCGTTGTGACTAATACCGAAAGTCAAATGCAAGTAAGCTAAACCTTGATGACCTCCCAACGAATGACAGAAATCTCTTAATTTAGTCCAAATCGAGAGTTGTTTGATTTATAGGCCTGCGGATCAGCTCATGAATAACGAGGAAGATGCAGAGAATTGTTGAATTATCAGAGTTGTCTTTAACGGGGACCAACTCTTGTTACATTTTCAATAATAATCACATCTGCTCTCATACGTTGTTGACACACATTTTCTACCTAAGCTCTATATAGGCAGCATAAGAGATTGTGCAGGGAAGCGGGCTAAAGGTTAGTGGTTATTTTCACAGCATAGGCGAGTCGTGCTGTGATAAGGTAACCTCTGAATTATAAGTTAAGAATATAATTTTTATGACTCTTAAGATTATGCCAAGGCTTTAAACAACATGATCTTTCCATGCAGTTAACCTCTGCCAGGGCTTTCAACAAAATTATCTTTCCCTGCATTAACCTCTGCCGAGGCGTTTCAAAACATTATCTTTCCCTTCTGCAGTTAACCTCTGCCCAGCTGGAAACATTATCTTTCGTCACGTTCATCCCGTTATCGCCTGCCGCGGTTCAATTGTCGAAATTCGCCCGACATCAACCCCATACTAGCCTGTTAAACCTTCTCTTTCCGTACGTCTGAGATCCCCAGAGATAGTTGGACAGCTTGCCGCGGTCATCCCCCTCTTTCAAAGGGGTGACACTCTAGAACCAAACTGTTACAGGACCTATATCCATTCCTGCCCTGACCCTTTCGAAAGTATTTGAAAGCCAAGTTAACAAACCGATCACCGTAACATTTCGAATCAAACGTACTTTCTCGTATGCAACGCGTTGCCGAGCTAGGTATGGGTTGCCCTCAGCCAAACTCAAGGTCCTAAACGATATTTATGATAAACCGCGATCGAAAGGACAGTATGTGCAGCCGTCTCATCGACCTGGCAAGGCTTTCGGACTCTGTAACCACGCATTCTTCTTGCCAGACTAAATAGCCTTGGTTCTCAAATGAACTGCCTCGCCTGGTTTCACCATTACTTCTCAGATAGCGTTCAGTGTGTCAAATCGGAGGGCCTGTTGTATGGGGACTATGCAGTCTCTATGGGGGTTGCCACAGGGTTCAATTCTTGGGCCGACTCTTTTCCTCGGGTATATGCAATGATGTCGTTCGTGCTGTTGGTTGACTTCAGATCCCCTCTACGCAGACCGACACATTTGGTATACATCTTGGCCCTTCATTGGGGACCTGTGTTAACAAACCTCCAAACGTGCTTCAATGCCATAAAACACTCCTTCAGTAGGCTCCAACTGCTCTTTCTTAAACATAGTAAACTAAACTATGCTCTTCAATCGAACGCTGCGGCACCCGCCCAACCCAGACTAGAATCACTACTCTCGACGGGTCTGACCTAGAGTATGTGGGACCAACTACAAATACCTCGGGTCGGTTAGACCGTAAAAAACTCTCCTTCAGCTCCATAAGTATCTCCAATCCAAAGTTATAATTCTGAATCAGCTGCCTATCTTCGAAAACAAAGCCTCCTTCACTCTTGCTGCCCAACATGCCCTAGTAACCTGACTATCTACCGCCCGTGACTTCGGCGATGTTGTGTAAATTTACAAAATCGGCTCCCACACTCAGCAAATTGGTGTATCGTCTATCCACAGTGCCATCCGTCTTTGTCACCAAGCCCCTATACTAACCCACCATTGGACCGTACGCTATGTTGGCTGGTCCCACACATATTCGTCGCCAACCCCTGGCTCTTCCAGGTCATCTATACATCTCTTAGGCAAATCCCGCCTATCTTAGCTCATGGTTCACCATAGAACAACCCCCGTAGTCTGCGCTCCAGCAGGTATATCTCACTGGTCATCCCCAAAGCCAACACCTCCCTTTGGCCGCATTCCATCCAGTCTCCGACCTCAAAATGACTGGAACCAACGAACTGCAAAAATCTTGAAGCTGGAGACACTTATCTCCTCACTAACTTTAAGCATTCAGTTGTCAGAAGCAACGTACCGATTCACTGCACTGTCACAGGCCCATCGGTAATTTAGCCCACCCAACTACCTCATCCCATATGTTATTTATTTTGCTCAGTTGCACCCCAGTATCCTCCTATTTGCAAATTCAATCTCTTGCACATTATCATTCAGTGGTAATACTAAATTGTATTATTTTGCACTATGGCCTATTATTGCCTTACCTCCATAACTTACTAACATTTGCACACACGGTAATATATTTTAGTGTGTATTTTGACTTTATGTTTTGTTATTCCATATGTTAATTATGTTGTTTTTATCGCATGGCTTTGCTTTATCTTGGCCAGGTCGCAGTTGTAATTGTAAATGAGAACCTGTTCTAAACTGGCTACCTGGTAAATAAGGTAAATAAAAATAAATAAATACATTTCGCGATACCGACCAACGGTTTGATTTAGCAGATTTTTTTTGTTGTAATTTTGTTTGGGTGGTGATGCATTCATATAGCACAATGTTTTTCTGGTAATTAATAAGGATAGGACATGGTTTGGATATGGCCCCAAACCCTATGCTAAAAACTGGCACCACGCACTGTATTGTATGAGAAACCACTGGGTTTGCTATTCTCTTGGACGCCAGTTCTGAACACTACAACCCATCGCGGAAGCGATTGTGAGCTCTCCTTTCTCAGGCACCTTTTGTTGTGTTGGCGGCTTATTTTTGTGGTCCTCTGTAGCTCAGGTATAGTTAGAGCACGGCGCTGTAACGCCCAGGGGTAGTGGGTTCGATCCCCCGGGAACCACCATACGTAAAAATTATGCGCACAGGACTAAGCGCTTGGATAAAAGCGTCTGCTAAAGGATATTATTTATATTTTGATAAAAAACCATTGGCACGTAGGTCAAACTGAATTGTTTACATCACACAGTTGTGGTACTTTATTGTGTTATAGGAATAAGGGCATTGTGTATAGTATGAGATGCATATTATACAGTATGATATAGCTGGTTAGAGTGTTGCTTGGGGTACAGTTAATGATTTCCTGACAGTTAAAAAAAAGAAAGTTTTTTTTTTGTTTTGGGCCCCTTTTTTTTTGTTCAATATTGTTATTAGACTTGGACAACATGCTTGACTTGGTTAGTTCCACATCCTTTTAGGTAGGATTAAAAAATCCCTGGTGTCGTGATTCAGATTAGTCCCATTTTTCTACAGCAATGGTCTGTTTGAATTCCTGCTTGAAAGCTTTGCATTTAGCAGGGGGGATTGTGCCTATGCCCATACACCGCGATCCCTTGCTTTTGTGTCCTTTTGAAAATGGATTTATAAAATACAGTAGTTACTAGGAATGCTTGTGGGAGGACAACACTATGGCTGTACCATGTTGCCAGTTATGATTGTATGTCAAAAGGCAATTTTCTCTACAAAGTATGAACCCCCATGGCCTTCCCAGCTCTGACGACGCTTGGGCAGGGCAGTGGACTGTCTGCATGACTTAATGCGGAATCTAGTCAGTTGGTAGAGCCATGGCGTTTGCAACGGCGGTTGTGGGTTCGATTCCCACGGGGGCCAGTATGAAAAAAAAAAAAAAATCGAGATGTATGTACTCACAACTGTAAGTCGCTCTGGTACGAGCGTATGCCTAAATGACTAAACATTTACAACATGTTTAACGACAGTTCTCCTCTTTCTGCAACAGACCAACCAGAGACCAAAGAAGCGGGCACCCAAGGACTGTGAGTATCTCTTGGCCTGGCATTTGCCAGGGACCTCACGGACAATATTATCCCATACTGGTGCCCCATATACGACAGTATTGCGATTCTCACAATTCTATATGCATTACATTTGACGTTTTCGTATTTAGCAGACGCTCTATCCAGAGCGACTTATGGAACATATTGTTTCACAGTATGTCTATGCTGACAGGTGACAAGAGGACATAAGGAAAACAAGCTTTGCATCAGTCATGGAGCTAAAAGTGCTGAGAAAACAAAAATGGCTTCCTATTTTTTGGTAAAAAGATTAAAACAGCCCAGTGTAGGCTCAGTTGGTAGAGCATGGCGCTTCTGCAACGCCAGGGTTGTGGGTTCGATTCCCACGGGGGGCCTGTGTGTTATATTAAAAATATACATAATAAAAAAATGAGGCACTCAACTGTAAGTCGATCTAGATAAGAGCGTCTGGCCTAAATGACGTAAATGTAAGCTAGAAGGAAAATACCGAGTTCTGGTGCAGCAATTAGCGTCAAAATAATATGAGATATTGTCAACGATACAAGATATTGCCAAAAAATAAGATCTGATATGGAACTATAGATTTTCTCCCCTTCACTAGGTATCTCTGGCTCACTGTTTAAAGGAATGCATAGGTCTCTGGTCTAGAAAAAAACACCATAAGGAACCAGTTGGTTAAAGGAAACATTCACTCAAACTTCTTTTGGTATTTTTGTGGTACAGTCCCAACTGTTTTTGCATGTCAAGTTGAAGATAAGGTCTTTAACTTGACAACCTGTGGCACTTTGTAGGTCGTTTGACCAGGCCACAAGGTCAAAGGTGGTAGTCTAAAGTAGTGACCTTAAGTAGTTATGTGGGGAAAGACAAGAAACTGATTTAGTTCCATATAGCAAATATTATTTTGGACAAGCTTATATGGATTCTTTGATTCTAGTATCAATTTGAAAAAAGATACAAAATTGGGAGGTAAAGTTAGCGAGTGCTAGTCGTTGTACTGCGTCAAAACTAAGGGTATTTTCCGTTCTATAGTTTTGTTCTCCCATATTTTAAAAATTGTGATTGTTGAGCACTTATTTCCATGACTGATCAAAACGATTTTCTCATGGCTTCTCTGCCTCTTCAGAGACCTATAGTGAGCAAGATGTTTGGACATTTCAAATCGTAATAAAATCACAGTATGGAATCGCAATACATATAGGAATCATGAGAAGAATAACAATACATATGGCTATCGGCACCTAAGTATCATGATAAATATCGTATCGGGATGGGTCCCTTGCAATTCCCACCCCTACTAGATAGTGAATTCGGGGGTGAATTGGCTACACATGCGACAGGAGACTATTATCTGATTAGGTTTAGCATCCATCAGTTCTGGGTATTTTACCAACAAAACCACCAGGGGGTTTCCTTCATCGGTGTCCTCTTGTCATCTGATTAGTTTTGGTTTCCTCATTTGCGCGTTATCAGCAGCGAGGGTAGGGGAGGAATGGGGGGGGTGGTACCTCGATCGTCTTAGAGGGGTTCAAGGTCCATGACGGAATGGTTGGATTCAGTCAAGTACAACACACACACACGGATACACACACACACTAGAGACCTGCATGAATTTCTGCCTACCCTGGCCCTACGTTTAGGCCAACCCTGGCCCTCTACGTTCAGGCCCTACCTCCGGCCCGCTGCTTCTGCCAAATGTAAGGCCTGCCCGAAAACCCAGATACTGTAATTTGACTCATTCGTAAGTTAATAGATGCTCCACTCAGGGCAGGATCCAATGGGCTCTGAGTGGGCTTGCTCTGTTCATTGACCTGACCTGAGAGAGGTTGTGGGCTCTTAAGTCTGTAGTCATTATAAACTCCCACAAAACATCCAGGAACATTTACTTTCTGTGAAAATCTATCCTGTTTATATTTGACCTACCCGGCCCAACCCAATACTGTCATGGCAACAGCTCTAACATACCACACAGCGTGTGCAGATGGGGAGTTGGTTATAATAATATAATAGATGGGGTGGTTATAATAATAATTAATAGATGGGGGTTGGTTGTATAAGAATCATAATTAGATGGGGGTTGGTTAAAGTATACTATAGACGGGGTTGGTAATAATAATTATAATAGATGGGGTTGGTAATAATAATAATAATAGATGGGGGTGGTAATAATAATATAATAGATTGGGGGTTGGTAATAATAATAATATAATAGATGGGGTTGGTAATGGTAATAATAATAATAAAGATGGGGGCTTGGTTATATAATAAAATAGATGGGGTTGGTTATAATAATAATAATAGATGGGGGTTGGTTATAATACTATAATAGTGGGGGTTGGTAATAATAATAATAATAGAGGGGGTTGTAATAATAAATAATAATCGATTGGGGGGGTGGTTGGTATAAGAATAATAATAGATGGGGGTTGGTTGTGTTAATAATAATAATAATAGATGGGGTTGGTTGTGTAATAATAATAATAATAGATGGGGGTTCACCCCCGGTAAATAATAATATATAGATGGGGTTGGTAATAATAATAGATGGGGGTTGGTAATAATAATAGATGGGGGTGGGTTATAATATAATAATAGATGGGGTTGGGTTGGTTTATAATAATAATAAATAGAGGGGGTGGTCTATCATATAATAATAGATGGGGGTTGGTTATAATAATAATAAGAGATGGGGGTTGGTCTTATATAATAATAATAGATTGGGGTTGGTTATAATAATAATAATAGATGGGGGTTGGTAATAATAATAATAATAAATGATGGGGGTTGGTTATAATAATATAATAATAGATGGGGTTCCGGTAAAATCATAATAATAATAGATGGGGGTTGGTAATAATAAGAATAATAGATGGGGGTTTGGTTTGTAATACTAATAATAGATGGGGGTTGGTTTGTTGTAATAATAATAATAGATGGGGGTTGGTTATATAATAATAATAATAGATGGGGGTTGGGGGTTGGTTGTACTAATAATAATAATAGTGGGGGTGGTGTAATAAGAATAATAGATGGGGTGGTTGTGTAATAATAAGAATAGATGGGGGGTGAAGTTGGTTGTATAATAATAAGATAGCTGGGGGTTGGTTATATTGGTTATATATAATAATAATAGATGGGGCGTTGGTAATAATAATAATAATAGATGGGGGTTGGCACTAATAATAATAATAGATGGGGGGTTGGTAATATAATAATATAAGATGGGGGTGGTTATAATAATAGCTGGGGGTTTGTTATAATAATAATAATAATTAAAGATGGGGGTTGGTAAATAATAATAATAATAGAGGGGGTTGGTTTATAATAAAGATGGTGGTTGGTGTATAATAATAGATGGTGGTTGGTTAAATAAGAGGGTGGTTGGTTAATAATATAGATGGGTGGTGTGGTTATAATAATAATATAGATGGTGGTTGGTTATAATAATAATAATAGATGGGGGTTGGTATAATAATGATGGGGGTGGTTATAATAAATAATAGATGGGGGTTGTTAGAAGTAATAATAGATTGGTGGTTGGTTAAATAATAGATGGTGGTTGTTATAATAATAGCGGGTGGTTGGGTTATAATAAAGATGGTGGTTGGTTATAATAATAATAATAGATGGGGGTTGGTATTATAATAATAATAATAATAATAGATGGGGGGTGGGTTATTATAATAATAATAGATGGGGGGTGGTTATTAATAAATAATAATAAGAAGAGGGGGTTGGTGGTTATAAGAATAATAATAAAGATGGGGTTGGTTATAATAATAGATGGGGGTGGTAACTCATACGCCCCTTTCCACCCCTCCTACTTTCGCCCTGTGTCCTCTCTCCCCCCTCTATATAATAATAAGAATAGATGGGGGTGGTGATAATAATACTAAATTAGATGGGGTTGGTTATACTAAAGATGGGGGTTGGTTTTATAATACTAGATGGGGGTGGTAGATAATGAGGGGGTGGTAATAAGAAGATGGAGGGTTGGTTAGGAAAATAGATGGGGGTTGGACAATAATATAGATGGGGGTTGGTTAGAATAATAGGATGGGGGTTGGTTAGAATTATAGAATTAGATAATCGATGTGGGTTGGTTAGACACATAGCTGGGGGTTGGTAATAATAATAGATGGGGGTTGGTAATAAGAATAGATGGGGGTTGGTAATAATAATAATAATGGGGTGGTAATTAATAATAATTAGATGGGGGTGGTTAGAAAATAGATGGGGGTTGGTAATAATAAGTAGATGGGGGGTTGGTTATTATAATAATAATAGATGGGGGGTGAGTTATTATAATAATAATAGATGGGGTTGGTAATAGAATAATAATAATAATAATACTAATAGATGGGGGTTGGTTATAAATAATAATAATAATAGATGGGGGTTGGTTATAATCATAATAGATGGGGGTTGGGTTATAATCCTAAGAGATAGGATCGGTTTCTAATAATGATGGGGTTTGTACACACTAATAATAATAATAATTAGATCGGGTGGTTATAATAATAATAATAATAAAATACCAATTAATAATAGATGGGGGGTGGTAATAATTACTAATAGATGGGGGTTGGCAATAATAATAATAATAATACTAGATGGAGGTTGGTAATAATAAGATATTCATAATAGATGGGTTGGTAATACTAATGATAATAATAATAGAGTGGGCTGGTTATAATAATAATAGTTATGGGGGTTGGGAATAATTAATAATAATAATAGATGGGGGTTGGTAATTAATAATGATACTAAGATAGCTGTGGGCAGGGTTATAATAATAATAGATGGGGGTGGGTTTTTAATAATCATAATAGATGGGGTTGGTAATATATATTTCTTACCCCAGATTGGAGGGAGGGAGAGAACAGAATACGCATGCAGCAGGGAGTGGGCTCAACACAAGATCGCCCCCGGTAAGATCTCTGAACCCAGCAGGACATACTGATCTAAGATTCTCCCGAAACCAGGAACATACTGATCTAAGATCTACCTGAACCCCAGACATACTGATCAAGATTCATGAAACCCAGACATACTGATTTAAGATATCCTGAACCCAAGACATACTGATCTAAGATCTCCTGAACCCCCCCCAGAAATACTGATCTTAAGATCTCTGAACCCAGACAATACTGAACTAAGATCTTCCTGAACCCAAGAAAACTGATATAAGATCTTCCTGAACCCCACAGACATATGATCTAAGATCTCCTGAACCCCCAGACATACTGATATAGATCTCCTGAACCCAAGGACATACGATCTAAGATCTCTGAACCCCAGGACATACTGATCTAAGATTCTCCTGAACCCAGACATTACTGATCTAAGATCTCCTGAACCCCAGACATACTGAACTAAGATTCTCATGAACCCCCAGAATACTGATCTAAGATCTCTGAACCCCAGGACTATGATCTAAGGATCTCCTGACAGAAATATGTCTAAGATCTCCTGAACCCAGAACATACTGATTAAGATCTCCGAACCCCAGACTACTGTCTAAGATCTTACTGGGAACCCCAAGAACATAATGATCTAAGATCCCGAACCCCAGACATACTGATCTAAGAGCTCCCTGAACCCCAGGACAATGAGCTAGATCTCTGAACCCAGACATACTGATCTCAGATTCTCTGAAACCCCAGAACATACTGATCTAGATATCTGAAACCCAGAACATACTGATTCTAAGATTCTAATGAAATGAAACCCCAGACCTACTGAAACTAAGATCTCCTGAACCCAGAATACTGATCAAGATCTCCTGAACCCAGACATTACTGATATAAGATCTCCTGAACCCCAGACATGACTGATCTAAGATCTCCTGAACCCCAGACATACATCTAACGATTCCTGAACCCCAGACATACGATCTAAGATCTCCTGAACCCTAGACATATGATCTAGTCTCGACCCCAGACCTACTGATCTAAGATCTCCTGAACCCCAGACATATGATCTAAGAGCTCCGGAAAGCCCAGACATATGACTAAGATCTCTGACCCCAGACCATATGAACTAAGATCTCCTGAACCAGTACATACTGATTCTAAGATCTCCTGAAACCCCAGACCCATACTGATATAGATCTCCTGAACCCCCAGACATACTGATCTAAGATCTCCTGAAACCCAGACATACGAAACTAAGATCTCCTGAACCCCAGAATAACTGAACTAAGATCTCCTGAACCCCAGACATACTGAACGAAGATCTCCGAACCCCAGACATACTGAAAACAAGATCTCCTGAAACCCAGACATTACTGATCGAAGGATCTCCTGAACCCCAGACATTACTGATCTAAAGATCTCCTGAACCCAAGACATATACTAAGATATCCGGACCCAGACATATGAACTAAGATCTCCTGAACCCAGGACATACGGACTAAGATCTCTGACCCAGACATACTGATCTAAGATCTCCTGAAACCCCAGACCATACTGATCTAAGATTCCTGAACCCCAGGACATATGATCTAAGATCTCCTGACCCCCGACATTTACTGATATAAGATTCTCCTAACCCAGACATACTGATCTAGATCTCCTGAACCCCAGACATACTGTATAAGATCTCCGACCCAGACATACTGATCTAAGATCTCATGAACCCCAGAACATAAACTGAACTAAGATCTCCTGAACCCCAGACTACTGCTCAGATCTCCTGAACCCAGACATTACTGATCTAACGATCTACTGAACCCCAGACATATGATCTAGATCTCCTGAACCCCAGACATTATGATTAAGAGCTACGAAACCCCGACCAGGACATACTGAACTAAGATCTCCGGAACCCCAGATCATACTGAAATTATATGTAATCAGAAAATGCACCATTTCGCAGACCACTTTTATCCATTTACATCCTTGATTGTTTGATGCACAGACCTGTAACTAAGGCCCCAGAGTTTTCCAGGTCATGAGACCGAAGCCCTGTAAAATCAGTAAATGAACTGTCCGCTTCATCTCTCTGTATTGCAGACATTGGAGGGAACGCCTGATAGGTGGTGACATGACGGGACCCCAGACTCAATACATACGTATACTTCTCGTCTCCTGTCGTCTCCTCTCTCCTCTATTCAGCTGCTCTCCTCCCATCAGCGCTGCTTATCCCGCCTATTCGCGCTCTTCCCCTTTATTCGCTGCTCTATCCCCACGCCTATTCGCTGCTCGCTCTCACTCTAGTTCCTGCTCGTCTCCTCATCGCTTGCTCCTTCTTATTCGCTGCTCTCTTCCCCTCTCATTCGATGCTCTCTCCCCGCCTATTCGATGCTAGATTCTCCTCATATTCGCTGCTCTCTCTCCTTATTCGCTGCTTCTCCTCCTCTATTCGCTGCTCTCCCCTCTATTCGATGCTCTCTTCCCCGCCTATCGCTGCTCTCTCTAAGCCTATTCGCTGCTCTCTCCTCTATTCGTGCTCTCTCTCTCTATTCGCTGCTATCTTCCTCTATTCGAGCTCTCTCTCCTCTATTCGCTGCTCTCTCCCTCGATTCGCTGCTTCTCTCCTCATATTCGATGCTCTATCTCGCCTATTCGATGCTCTTCCGCTGCTTCTCCACCTGTTGCTTGCTCTCTCTATTCTTCGCTGCTCTTCTCTCTTCTATTCCGCTGCTCTCTCTCCGCCTATTCGTGCTCTGGGGTTTTCCCCCTCCTCCTCGCTGGGGTTGGTTTTGCCCCCCTCCCTTTGGGGGGTTGGGCCTCCCCTCCTGGGGGGTTTGGGTTTTTCTCCTTCCTCCTTGGGGTTTTTTCTTCCCCTCCTCCTCCCCGGGGGGGTTGTCCTTCCCCTTCCTCCTCCCCTTCCTCGCTGGGGGGTTGGGGTTTTCCCCTCCCCCTCCCCTCGCTGGGGGGTTGGGTTTCCTCCCCTCCCGGGGGTTTGGGTTTTCCTCCCCTCCTCGGCTCGTTTCTCCCCCCTCGTGGGGTTTGTCCCCCTCTTCCCCTCCTCGCCGGGGGTTTGGGTTTCCTCCTCCCCTCCCCTCCCCCCCTTCCTCCTGGGGGGGTTGGGCCTCTCCCCCTCGCTGGGGGTTGGCCCCTCCTCCTTCCTCCCCGCTGGGGTTTTGGGCCTCCCCTTTCCCCCTCCTTGGGGTGGGCCCCCTCCCCCCTTCCCCTGTGGGGGCGGTTTTCCCCCCCTTTGGGGGTTGGTTCCCCCCCTTGTGGGGGGTTTGGTTCCTTGTCCTTCCGGTTTTTTTGGTTAAATTTTGTGGGGGGTTGGTTATTATAAAAATTGGGGGTTGGTAAAATTAATTTTTCTCCCCCGTTTTGGGGAGGGGAGAAAAATACCCCCCATCAGCAGGATCGGGGTCCCCCGTCGCCCCCGGGAAATCTCCTAACCCAACATACTGATCTAAGACCCTTAAAACCCCGCCTCTGTCTAAGATCCCCCTGAACCCCCGAATACGATCTAAAATTTCCCTTAAAACCCCCCGACAAATACGATCTAAGATCTCCTGAAACCCCCGAAAATACGATCTAATCTCCAACCCCCGACATACTGACTAAGATCTCCTGACCCAGACATCTGACCAAGATCTCCTGAACCCCCAACAACTGATCAAAAACTCCTGAACCCCCAAAATACTGATCTAGTCTCCTGAACCCCAACATACGATCTGATCCGAACCCCAACATACGATCTAAGATCTCCTAACCCCGACAACTGATCTAAAATCCCTAAAACCCCCGACATACTACTAAATCTCCTAACCCCAACATACTGAACTAAGATCTCCGAACCCCAGACATACTGATCTAAGATCTCCTGAACCCCAACATACTGATCTAAATCTCCCGAACCCCAGCTACTGACTAAGATCTCCTGAACCCCCGACATACTGATCTAAAATCTCCTGAACCCCAGACATACTGATCTAAGATCTCCTGAACCCCAGACATACTGATCTAAGATCTCCCTGAACCCCAGACATACTGATCTAAGATCTCCTGAACCCCAGACATACTGATCTAAGATCTCCTGAACCCCAGACATACTGATCTAAGATCTCCTGAACCCCAGACATACTGATCTAAGATCTCCTGAACCCCAGACATACTGATCTAAGATCTCCTGAACCCCAGACTACTGAACTAAGATCTCCTGAACCCAGACATACTGATCTAAGATCTCCTGAACCCCAGACATACTGATCTAAGATCTCCTGAACCCCAGACATACTGATCTAAGATCTCCTGAACCCCAGACATACTGATCTAAGATCTCTGACCCCAGATACGATCTAAGATCTCCTGAACCCTAGACATACTGATCTAAATCTCCTGAACCCAACACTGATCTAAGATCCCTGACCCACATACTGATCTAAGATCTCCTGAACCCCAGACATACTGATCTAAGATCTCCTGAACCCCAGACATACTGAACTAAGATCTCCTGAACCCCAGACATACTGATCTAAGATCTCCTGAACCCCAGACATACTGATCTAAGATCTCCTGAACCCCAGACATACTGATCTAAGATCTCCTGAACCCCAGACATACTGAACTAAGATCTCCTGAACCCCAGACATACTGAACTAAGATCTCCTGAACCCCAGACATACTGAACTAAGATCTCCTGAACCCCAGACATACTGAACTAAGATCTCCTGAACCCCAGACATACTGATCTAAGATCTCCTGAACCCCAGACATACTGATCTAAGATCTCCTGAACCCCAGACATACTGATCTAAGATCTCCTGAACCCCAGACATACTGAACTAAGATCTCCTGAACCCCAGACATACTGATCTAAGATCTCCTGAACCCCAGACATACTGATCTAAGATCTCCTGAACCCCAGACATACTGATCTAAGATCTCCTGAACCCCAGACATCTGATCTAAGATCTCCTGAACCCCAGACATACTGATCTAAGATCTCCTGAACCCCAGACATACTGATCTAAGATCTCCTGAACCCCAGACATACTGATCTAAGATCTCCTGAACCCCAGACATACTGATCTAAGATCTCCTGAACCCCAGACATACTGAACTAAGATCTCCTGAACCCCAGACATACTGATCTAAGATCTCCTGAACCCCAGACATACTGATCTAAGATCTCCTGAACCCCAGACATACTGATCTAAGATCTCCTGAACCCCAGACATACTGATCTAAGATCTCCTGAACCCCAGACATACTGAACTAAGATCTCCTGAACCCCAGACATACTGAACTTATATGTAATATAATAAAATGCACCATTTAGCAGACACTTTTATCCATACATCCTTGTATTGTTTGATGCACAGACCTGTAACTAAGGCCCAGAGTTTTTCCAGGTCATGAGACTCGAAGCCCCTTGTCATAATCAGTACATGAACTGTCCTCTTCATCTCTCTGTATTGCAGACAGTGGAGGGACGCCTGATAGGTTGGTGACACTGACGGGATCCCCAGACTCAATACAGTACGTATACTTCTCTTCTCCTGTCGTCTCTCTCTCCTCTATTCGCTGCTCTCTCCCCTCTATTCGCTGCTCTCTCCCCGCCTATTCGCTGCTCTCTCCCCTCTATTCGCTGCTCTCTCCCCGCCTATTCGCTGCTCGCTCTCCTCTATTCGCTGCTCTCTCTCCTCTATTCGCTGCTCTCTCTCCTCTATTCGCTGCTCTCTCCCCTCTATTCGCTGCTCTCTCCCCGCCTACTTCGCTGCTCGCTCTCCTCTATTCGCTGCTCTCTCTCCTCTATTCGCTGCTCTCTCTCCTCTATTCGCTGCTCTCCCCTCTATTCGCTGCTCTCTCCCCGCCTATTCGCTGCTCTCTCTCCGCCTATTCGCTGCTCTCTCCTCTATTCGCTGCTCTCTCTCCTCTATTCGCTGCTCTCTCTCCTCTATTCGCTGCTCTCTCTCCTCTATTCGCTGCTCTCTCTCCTCTATTCGCTGCTCTCTCTCCTCTATTCGCTGCTCTCTCTCCGCCTATTCGCTGCTCTTCGCTGCTCTCTCCACCTATTCGCTGCTCTCTCTCTTCTATTCGCTGCTCTCTCTCTTCTATTCGCTGCTCTCTCTCCGCCTATTCGCTGCTCTCTCTCCTCTAATTCGCTGCTCTCTCTCCTCTATTCGCTGCTCTCTATTCGCTGCTCTCTCTATTCGCTGCTCTCTCCGCCTATTCGCTGCTCTCTCTCCTCTATTTGCTGCTCTCTCTCCGCCTATTCGCTGCTCTCTCTCCTCTATTCGCTGCTCTCTCTCTTCTATTCGCTGCTCTCTCTCTTCTATTCGCTGCTCTCTCTCCGCCTATTCGCTGCTCTCTCTCTTCTATTCGCTGCTCTTCGCTGCTCTCTCCACCTATTCGCTGCTCTCTCTCTTCTATTCGCTGCTCTCTCTCTTCTATTCGCTGCTCTCTCTCCGCCTATTCGCTGCTCTCTCTCCTCTATTCGCTGCTCTCTCTCCTCTATTCGCTGCTCTCTCTCTATTCGCTGCTCTCTATTCGCTGCTCTCTCTCCGCCTATTCGCTGCTCTCTCTCCGCCTATTCGCTGCTCTCTCTCCTCTATTCGCTGCTCTCTCTCTCCCCTATTCGCTGCTCTCTCTCCGCCTATTCGCTGCTCTCTCTCCTCTATTCGCTGCTCTCTCCTCTATCGCTCTACTCTCGCTATTCGCCTCTCTCTCCGCCTATTCGCTGTCTCTCTCCGCCTATTCGCTGCTCTCTCCGCCTATTCGCTGCTCTCTCCGCCTATTCGCTGCTCTCTCCGCCTATTCGCTGCTCTCTCCGCCTATTCGCTGCTCTCTCCGCCTATTCGCTGCTCTCTCCGCCTATTCGCTGCTCTCTCCGCCTATTCGCTGCTCTCTCTCCCTCTATTCGCTGCTCTCTCTCCTCTATTCGCTGCTCTCTCTCCTCTATTCGCTGCTCTCTCTCCTCTATTCGCTGCTCTCTCTTCTATTCGCTGCTCTCTCTCCTCTATTCGCTGCTCTCTCTCCTCTATTCGCTGCGCTGTTCTCTGTGGTGACATTACATTAGTTGATACTTCCACTGTCGTAGTTCTGGCCCTCATCAGAGACCGTAGCTGACTCTTTTTCCCTGATGTGTAGTAGGGCTGGTTCCTTTCTGGAGCCATAGTCTCACTGTCCATGCAGTAGCCTCATTTTTCCATGTTTTTTTGTCCCCAACCAGAGCTGCCAAGAGGCTGCTGACAGAGATCGTTGATAAGGGTCGTCCTACTCCAGCATTCCACCACAACGACGCCGGCGGCCCTGGTATGTCTGTTCAGGAGATGCTGGTCCCTGCCTCCAAGGCTGGCCTGGTCATCGGGAAGGGAGGAGAGACCATCAAACAGCTGCAGGAGAGAGCCGGGGTCAAGATGGTGATGATCCAGGAAGGGCCTCAGAATACAGGAGCAGACAAACCTCTACGCATCTCTGGAGAACCATTTAAAGTCCAGGTGAGTGGTGCAGAGAGGACTGGTGTTACTTACAGCTGGTATGTTAGTGGTGCAGAGAGGACTGATGTTACTTACAGCTAGAATGTTAGTGGTGCAGAGAGGACTGATGTTACTTACAGCTGGTATGTTAGTGGTGCAGAGAGGACTGGTGTTACTTACAGCTGGTATGTTAGTGGTGCAGAGAGGACTGGTGTTACTTACAGCTGGTATGTTAGTGGTGCAGAGAGGACTGGTGTTACTTACAGCTGGTATGTTAGTGGTGCAGAGAGGACTGGTGTTACTTACAGCTGGTATATTAGTGGTGCAGAGAGGACTGATGTTACTTACAGCTAGAATGTTAGTGGTGCAGAGAGGACTGATGTTACTTACAGCTGGAATGTTAGTGGTGCAGAGAGGACTGATGTTACTTACAGCTGGTATGTTAGTGGTGCAGAGAGGACTGGTGTTACTTACAGCTGGTATATTAGTGGTGCAGAGAGGACTGATGTTACTTACAGCTGGTATGTTAGTGGTGCAGAGAGGACTGATGTTACTTACAGCTAGAATGTTAGTGGTGCAGAGAGGACTGATGTTACTTACAGCTGGAATGTTAGTGGTGCAGAGAGGACTGATGTTACTTACAGCTGGTATGTTAGTGGTGCAGAGAGGACTGGTGTTACTTACAGCTGGTATGTTAGTGGTGCAGAGAGGACTGGTGTTACTTACAGCTGGTATGTTAGGGGTGCAGAGAGGACTGGTGTTACTTACAGCTGGTATGTTAGTGGTGCAGAGAGGACTGGTGTTACTTACAGCTGGTATGTTAGTGGTGCAGAGAGGACTGATGTTACTTACAGCTGGTATGTTAGTGGTGCAGAGAGGACTGGTGTTACTTACAGCTGGTATGTTAGTGGTGCAGAGAGGAACTGGTGTTACTTACAGCTGGTATGTTAGTGGTGCAGAGAGGACTGGTGTTACTTACAGCTGGTATGTTAGTGGTGCAGAGAGGACTGGTGTTACTTACAGCTGGTATGTTAGTGGTGCAGAGAGGACTGGTGTTACTTACAGCTGGTATGTTAGTGGTGCAGAGAGGACTGGTGTTACTTACAGCTGGAATGTTAGTGGTGCAGAGAGGACTGGTGTTACTTACAGCTGGTATGTTAGTGGTGCAGAGAGGACTGATGTTACTTACAGCTGGTATGTTAGTGGTGCAGAGAGGACTGGTGTTACTTACAGCTGGTATGTTAGTGGTGCAGAGAGGACTGGTGTTACTTACAGCTGGTATGTTAGTGGTGCAGAGAGGACTGATGTTACTTACAGCTGGTATGTTAGTGGTGCAGAGAGGACTGGTGTTACTTACAGCTGGTATGTTAGTGGTGCAGAGGACTGGTGTTACTTACAGCTGGTATGTTAGTGGTGCAGAGAGGACTGATGTTACTTACAGCTGGTATGTTAGTGGTGCAGAGAGGACTGGTGTTACTTACTGCTGGTATGTTAGTGGTGCAGAGGACTGGTGTTACTTACAGCTGGTATGTTAGTGGTGCAGAGGACTGGTGTTACTTACAGCTGGTATGTTAGTGGTGCAGAGAGGACTGGTGTTACTTACAGCTGGTATGTTAGTGGTGCAGAGAGGACTGGTGTTACTTACAGCTGGTATGTTAGTGGTGCAGAGAGGACTGATGTTACTTACAGCTGGAATGTTAGTGGTGCAGAGAGGACTGGTGTTACTTACAAGCTGGTATATTAGTGGTGCAGAGAGGACTGGTGTTACTTACAGCTGGTATGTTAGTGGTGCAGAGAGGACTGGTGTTACTTACAGCTGGTATGTTAGTGGTGCAGAGAGGACTGGTGTTACTTACAGCTGGTATGTTAGTGGGTGCAGAGAGGACTGGTGTTACTTACAGCTGGTATGTTAGTGGTGCAGAGAGGACTGGTGTTACTTACAGCTGGTATGTTAGTGGTGCAGAGAGGACTGGTGTTACTTACAGCTGGTATGTTAGTGGTGCAGAGAGGACTGGTGTTTACTTACAGCTGGTATGTTAGTGGTGCAGAGAGGACTGGTGTTACTTACAGCTGGTATGTTAGTGGTGCAGAGAGGACTGGTGTTACTTACAGCTGGTATGTTAGTGGTGCAGAGAGGACTGGTGTTACTTACAAGCTGGAATGTTAGTGGTGCAGAGAGGACTGGTGTTACTTACAGCTGGTATATTAGTGGTGCAGAGAGGACTGGTGTTACAGCTGGTATATTAGTGGTGCAGAGAGGACTGGTGCTACTTACAGCTGGTATGTTAGTGGTGCAGAGAGGACTGATGTTACTTACAGCTGGAATGTTAGTGGTGCAGAGAGGACTGGTGTTACTTACAGCTGGTATGTTAGTGGTGCAGAGAGGACTGGTGTTACTTACAGCTGGTATGTTAGTGGTGCAGAGAGGACTGATGTTACTTACAGCTGGTATGTTAGTGGTGCAGAGAGGACTGGTGTTACTTACAGCTGGTATGTTAGTGGTGCAGAGAGGACTGGTGTTACTTACAGCTGGTATGTTAGTGGTGCAGAGGACTGGTGTTACTTACAGCTGGTATGTTAGTGGTGCAGAGAGGACTGATGTTACTTACAGCTGGTATGTTAGTGGTGCAGAGAGGACTGGTGTTACTTACAGCTGGTATGTTAGTGGTGCAGAGGACTGGTGTTACTTACAGCTGGTATGTTAGTGGTGCAGAGAGGACTGGTGTTACTTACAGCTGGTATGTTAGTGGTGCAGAGAGGACTGGTGTTACTTACAGCTGGTATGTTAGTGGTGCAGAGAGGACTGATGTTACTTACAGCTGGAATGTTAGTGGTGCAGAGAGGACTGGTGTTACTTACAGCTGGTATATTAGTGGTGCAGAGAGGACTGGTGTTACTTACAGCTGGTATGTTAGTGGTGCAGAGAGGACTGGTGTTACTTACAGCTGGTATGTTAGTGGTGCAGAGAGGACTGGTGTTACTTACAGCTGGTATGTTAGTGGTGCAGAGAGGACTGGTGTTACTTACAGCTGGTATGTTAGTGGTGCAGAGAGGACTGGTGTTACTTACAGCTGGTATGTTAGTGGTGCAGAGAGGACTGGTGTTACTTACAGCTGGTATGTTAGTGGTGCAGAGAGGACTGGTGTTACTTACAGCTGGTATGTTAGTGGTGCAGAGAGGACTGGTGTTACTTACAGCTGGAATGTTAGTGGTGCAGAGAGGACTGGTGTTACTTACAGCTGGTATGTTAGTGGTGCAGAGAGGACTGGTGTTACTTACAGCTGGTATGTTAGTGGTGCAGAGAGGACTGATGTTACTTACAGCTGGTATGTTAGTGGTGCAGAGAGGACTGGTGTTACTTACAGCTGGTATGTTAGTGGTGCAGAGAGGACTGGTGTTACTTACAGCTGGTATGTTAGTGGTGCAGAGAGGACTGATGGTTACTTACAGCTGGTATGTTAGTGGTGCAGAGAGGACTGGTGTTACTTACAGCTGGTATATTAGTGGTGCAGAGAGGACTGGTGTTACTTACAGCTGGTATGTTAGTGGTGCAGAGAGGACTGGTGTTACTTACAGCTGGTATGTTAGTGGTGCAGAGAGGACTGATGTTACTTACAGCTGGTATGTTAGTGGTGCAGAGAGGACTGGTGTTACTTACAGCTGGTATGTTAGTGGTGCAGAGAGGACTGGTGTTACTTACAGCTGGTATGTTAGTGGTGCAGAGAGGACTGGTGTTACTTACAGCTGGTATGTTAGTGGTGCAGAGAGGACTGGTGTTACTTACAGCTGGTATGTTAGTGGTGCAGAGAGGACTGGTGTTACTTACAGCTGGTATGTTAGTGGTGCAGAGAGGACTGGTGTTACTTACAGCTGGTATGTTAGTGGTGCAGAGAGGACTGGTGTTACTTACAGCTGGTATGTTAGTGGTGCAGAGGGACTGGTGTTACTTACAGCTGGTATGTTAGTGGTGCAGAGAGGACTGGTGTTACTTACAGCTGGTATGTTAGTGGTGCAGAGAGGACTGGTGTTACTTACAGCTGGTATGTTAGTGGTGCAGAGAGGACTGGTGTTACTTACAGCTGGTATGTTAGTGGTGCAGAGAGGACTGATGCTGTCACCTGGACATGTTACCAGGATACTGTCATGTTGACTGATTGGTGCTGTCACCTGAACAGGGTACCAGTATACTGTCGTGTTGACTGATTGTTGCTGTTGCCAGGAGACTGTCATGTTGACTGATTGGTGCTGTTACCAGGATACTGTCATGTTGACTGATTGGTGCTGTTACCAGGATACTGTCATGTTGACTGATTGGTGCTGTTACCAGGATACTGTCGTGTTGACTGATTGGTGCTGTTACCAGGATACTGTCGTGTTGACTGATTGGTGCTGTTACCAGGATACTGTCGTGTTGACTGATTGGTGCTGTTACCAGGATACTGTCGTGTTGACTGATTGGTGCTGTTACCAGGATACTGTCATGTTGACTGATTGGTGCTGTTACCAGGATACTGTCGTGTTGACTGATTGGTGCTGTTACCAGGATACTGTCGTGTTGACTGATTGGTGCTGTTACCAGGATACTGTCGTGTTGACTGATTGGTGCTGTTACCAGGATACTGTCATGTTGACTGATTGGTGCTGTTACCAGGATACTGTCATGTTGACTGATTGGTGCTGTTACCAGGATACTGTCGTGTTGACTGATTGGTGCTGTTACCAGGATACTGTCATGTTGACTGTTGTCGTCTCTGTTCTTCAGCAAGCCAAAGACATGGTGATGGAGCTGATCAGAGAACAAGGCTTCAGGGAGCAGCGAGGAGAGTACGGCTCCAGGATGGGAGGGGGAGGAGGAGGAGGAGGAGGAGGAGGAGGAGGAGAGGGCCTGGATGTAAGTCTACATTAACACTCATGCTACACGGTCTTTACTGCCACACAATGGACTCTGACTCAACGAGCAGCACTGCAGATATGGAGCATGCAACATCTCGCTGAGTCTACCTTTCAGTATCAACATCTGTTTGTAAAGATTGGACCTGCCAACTGGGTTGGGAGGAGACTATGTAATGGCATGCTTTATGTTTAATGTGTGTCCGTTTATCTGAAGGCATTTGAGTTGACTTCTAGCCAGGGCCCGGTTTCCTGATAACGATGGAACTTAGACTTACGATGCATCTTTCTTATAACGGCCGAAGACGTAACCTGCGTTTCCGAGTGTGTCGTTGAGGCATAGCGGTGATACTGACAGGGTCGAAAGAAAGGGAGCGCTGCTCTCGGATCAGCTTTCTCCATTCAAATCTTTCCTTAACATTATAATTATTTCACAATACCACGGATCAGCTCCTAGAGCGATATTACCGCCTACGTTCGAATGATTAGTCTATAATAATGCACTAAATCACAGATTTGACACATTGTACACACGTTAGGCTACACATCATGAAATATATTGAGACAAATTAGACCGAAGCCTACAAGTAGCAAAATAGAACTCAATTCAAATGAACATGAAATGTATTTCAATATGATTTGAAATAGGCCTATAGCCTACTGTTTTATATTTTAATGCAGTCATCTCGGTTTTCATTTGAAGCTTATTTTTTTTATGTAGCTTGTTTGTATCAATTTGCGAAGACATTGGCAACTTTGTATTTGTAGGGAACTATGTTCTGACGTAATCGGCGGTCACGGAGACAGAATCACGTGGTTTATCGGTGATCTTCTGTGTATAAAGTGACGCAGGAGGGCAAAAAGCATCTGACGACGGACTTCTAGAGTGGTCTGTGGCAGGGGTTCGATTATGAGCGTTTTCAAGTGCGACGTTAACACTGGTTTTGGGGAACCTGCTTGGGAGATTGAACGATGCTGCTACAAAGGTTCTAACGATTAACGTAGCCTTAAGATGCTTTCGGGGAACTGGGCCCTGGACTGTCCTCTCTCCTTAGGTTCCTGTCCCCAGGTTTGGGTTGACTTCTAACCTGGCCTGTCCTCTCTCCTTAGGTTCCTGTCCCCAGGTTTGGGTTGACTTCTAACCTGGCCTGTCCTCTCTCCCTTAGGTTCCTGTCCCCAGGTTTGGGTTGACTTCTAACCTGGCCTGTCCTCTCTCCTTAGGTTCCTGTCCCCAGGTTTGCGGTGGGAATCGTGATCGGGAGAAACGGAGAGATGATCAAGAAAATCCAGAGCGACACTGGAGTCAGGATCCAGTTCAAACCAGGTGAGGGGTGACTGACAATCTGTGCTTGTAAAAAGAAAGTTGGTTCAGTGCAGGGCTCTCCAACCCTGCTCCTGGAGAGCTACGCTCCGGTAGGTTTTTAGCTCCAATCCCAGTTGTAACTAACCTGATTGTTTATCAACCAGCTAGTTATTAGAATCAGGTGTGCTAGATTAGGGTTGGACTGAACCTACAGGACTGTGGCTCTCCAGGAACCGGGTTGGGCAGTCCTAGTTCAGAGTGTAGACGGTGTGAGGGATGACTTCAACATTCTTCACTCTGACCTGATTGTCCAGTGATGATGAACTTCAATCTGGACCGGACCCCTCTCCATGGCTGTAGTTAGTTTGACCTGACCTCTCCATGGCTGTAGTTAGTTTGACCTGACCCCTCTCCATGGCTGTAGTTAGTTTGACCTGACCCCTCTCCATGGCTGTAGTTAGTTTGACCTGACCCCTCTCCATGGCTGTAGTTAGTTTGACCTGACCCCTCTCCATGGCTGTAGTTAGTTTGACCTGACCCCTCTCCATGGCTGTAGTTAGTTTGACCTGACCCCTCTCCATGGCTGTAGTTACTTTGACCTGACCCCTCTCCATGGCTGTAGTTAGTTTGACCTGACCCCTCTCCATGGCTGTAGTTAGTTTGACCTGACCCCTCTCCATGGCTGTAGTTAGTTTGACCTGACCCCTCTCCATGGCTGTAGTTACTTTGACCTGACCCCTCTCCATGGCTGTAGTTAGTTTGACCTGACCCCTCTCCATGGCTGCAGTTAGTTTGACCTGACCCCTCTCCATGGCTGTAGTTAGTTTGACCTGACCCCTCTCCATGGCTGTAGTTAGTTTGACCTGACCCCTCTCCATGGCTGTAGTTAGTTTGACCTGACCCCTCTCCATGGCTGTAGTTAGTTTGACCTGACCCCTCTCCATGGCTGTAGTTAGTTTGACCTGACCCCTCTCCATGGCTGTAGTTAGTTTGACCTGACCCCTCTCCATGGCTGTAGTTAGTTTGACCTGACCTCTCCATGGCTGTAGTTAGTTGGACCTGACCCCTCTCCATGGCTGTAGTTAGTTTGACCTGACCCCTCTCCATGGCTGTAGTTACTTTGACCTGACCCCTCTCCATGGCTGTAGTTAGTTTGACCTGACCCCTCTCCATGGCTGTAGTTAGTTTGACCTGACCCCTCTCCATGGCTGTAGTTAGTTTGACCTGACCCCTCTCCATGGCTGTAGTTAGTTTGACCTGACCCCTCTCCCTGGCTGTAGTTAGTTTGACCTGACCCTCTCCATGGCTGTAGTTAGTTTGACCTGACCCCTCTCCATGGCTGTAGTTAGTTGACCTGACCCCTCTCCATGGCTGTAGTTAGTTTGACCTGACCCCCTCTCCATGGCTGTAGTTAGTTTGACCTGACCCCTCTCCATGGCTGTAGTTAGTTTGACCTGACCCCTCTCCATGGCTGTAGTTAGTTTGACCTGACCCCTCTCCATGGCTGTAGTTAGTTGACCTGACCCCTCTCCATGGCTGTAGTTAGTTTGACCTGACCCCTCTCCATGGCTGTAGTTAGTTTGACCTGACCCCTCTCCATGGCTGTAGTTAGTTTGACCTGACCTCTCCATGGCTGTAGTTAGTTTGGACCTGACCCTCTCCATGGCTGTAGTTAGTTTGACCTGACCCCTCTCCATGGCTGTAGTTACTTGACCCTGACCCCTCTCCATGGCTGTAGTTAGTTTGACCTGACCCCTCTCCATGGCTGTAGTTAGTTTGACCTGACCCCTCTCCATGGCTGTAGTTAGTTTGACCTGACCCCTCTCCATGGCTGTAGTTAGTTTGACCTGACCCCTCTCCATGGCTGTAGTTAGTTTGACCTGACCCCTCTCCATGGCTGTAGTTAGTTTGACCTGACCCCTCTCCATGGCTGTAGTTAGTTTGACCTGACCCCTCTCCATGGCTGTAGTTAGTTTGACCTGACCCCTCTCCATGGGCTGTAGTTAGTTTGACCTGACCCCTCTCCATGGCTGTAGTTAGTTTGACCTGACCCCTCTCCATGGCTGTAGTTAGTTTGACCTGACCCCTCTCCATGGCTGGTAGTTAGTTTGACCTGACCTCTCCATGGCTGTAGTTAGTTTGACCTGACCCCTCTCCATGGCTGTAGTTAGTTTGACCTGACCTCTCCATGGCTGTAGTTAGTGGGACCTGACCCCTCTCCATGGCTGTAGTTAGTTTGACCTGACCCCTCTCCATGGCTGTAGTTAGTTTGACCTGACCCCTCTCCATGGCTGTAGTTAGTTGGACCTGACCCCTCTCCATGGCTGTAGTTAGTTTGACCTGACCCCTCTCCATGGCTGTAGTTAGTTTGACCTGACCCCTCTCCATGGCTGTAGTTAGTTTGACCTGACCCCTCTCCATGGCTGTAGTTAGTTTGACCTGACCCCTCTCCATGGCTGTAGTTAGTTTGACCTGACCTCTCCATGGCTGTAGTTAGTTTCAGTGATACAGACATGTCACTTTGGCGATATTCGCCATTTTAATGTCAAAATTGGTGAATCATATAGATCTGTCCAGTACCCAGACCCATTGAGGGAACTTGGTGGACTGGATCCCCTAACCAGCCATTGGCCCACTCAGCTGTGATCAGCCAGCTGGATCCCCTAACCAGCCATTGGCCCACTCAGCTGTGATCAGCCAGCTGGATCCCCTAACCAGCCATTGGCCCACTCAGCTGTGATCAGCCAGCTGGATCCCCTAACCAGCCATTGGCCCACTCAGCTGTGATCAGCCAGCTGGATCCCCTAACCAGCCATTGGCCCACTCAGCTGTGATCAGCCAGCTGGATCCCCTAACCAGCCATTGGCCCACTCAGCTGTGATCAGCCAGCTGGATCCCCTAACCAGCCATTGGCCCACTCGCTGTGATCAGCCAGCTGGATCCCCTAACCAGCCATTGGCCCA
>LR778266.1:45986071-46026071 GCA_902810595.1 Coregonus sp. 'balchen'
GTTCAACAAACTTACTAGGCTGTTTTTAACATGACATATTTCACCTTACGGCTGTTTTTAACAATATCATATATTCACCAAGACATTACTAAGGCTGTTTTTAACATTCATATTCACCAAGACATTCTAAGGCTGTTTTTAACATGGATCATATATCACCAAGACATTACTAAGGTTTGTTTTTAACATTATCATATATTCACCAATACATTACAAAGGCTGTTTTTAACATGGATCATATATTCACCAAGACATTACTAAGGCTTTTTTTAACATGGATCAATATTCACCAAATTACTAAGGCTGTTTTTAACATGATCATATATTCCCCAAAGACATTACTAAGGCTGTTTTTAACATGATCATATTCACCAAGACATTACTAAGGCTGTTTTTAACATATATCATATATTCACCAAGACATTACTAAGGCTGTTTTTAACATGGATCATATATTCACCAAGACATTACTAAGGCTGTTTTTAACATGGATCATATATTCACCAAGACATTACTAAGGCTGTTTTTAACATATATCATATATTCACCAAGACATTACTAAGGCTGTTTTTAACATTATCATATATTCACCAAGACATTACTAAGGCTGTTTTTAACATATATCATATATTCACCAAGACATTACTAAGTCTGTTTTTAACATGGATCATATATTCACCAAGACATTACTAAGGCTGTTTTTAACATGGATCATATATTCACCAAGACATTACTAAGGCTGTTTTTAACATATATCATATATTCACCAGACATTACTAGGCTGTTTTTACTGGTCATAATTCCAAACATTACTAAGGCTTTTTAACATTATATATATTCACCAAACATTACTAAGGCTGTTTTAACATGGATCATATATTCACCAAGACATTACTAAGGCTGTTTTTAACATGGATCATATATTCACCAAGACATTACTAAGGCTGTTTTTAACATATATCATATATTCACCAAGACATTACTAAGGCTGTTTTTAACATATATCATATATTCACCAAGACATTACTAAGGCTGTTTTTAACATATATCATATATTCACCAAGACATTACTAAGGCTGTTTTTAACATATATCATATATTCACCAAGACATTACTAAGGCTTTTTTAACATATATCAATATTCACCATGACATTCAAGCTTTTACATGATCATAATCCCAGACTTACTAAGGCTGTTTTTAACATATATCATATATTCACCAGACATTACTAAGCTGTTTTTAACAGGATCATATATTCACCAAGACTACTAAGGCTGTTTTTACATGGATCATATATTCACCAGACATTCTAAGCTGTTTTTAACATATATCATATATTCACCAGACATTACTAAGCTGTTTTAACATGGATCATATTCACCAGACATTACTAGGCTGTTTTTAACATGTATCATATATTCACCATACATTACTAAGGCTGTTTTAACATATATCATTATTCACCAGACATTACTAGGCTGTTTTTAACATATATCATATATTCACCAAGACATTACTAAGGCTGTTTTTAACATATCATATATTCACCAAGACATTACTAAGGCTGTTTTAACATATATCATATATTCACCAAGACATTACTAAGGCTGTTTTTAACATATATCATATATTCACCAAGACATTACTAAGGCTGTTTTTAACATGGATCATATATTCACCAAGACATTACTAAGGCTGTTTTTAACATGTATCATATATTCACCAAGACATTACTAAGGCTGTTTTTAACATGTATCATATATTCACCAAGACATTACTAAGGCTGTTTTTAACATGTATCATATATTCACCAAGACATTACTAAGGCTGTTTTTAACATGTATCATATATTCACCAATACATTACTAAGGCTGTTTTTAACATGTATCATATATTCACCAAGACATTACTAAGGCTGTTTTTAACATATATCATATAATCACCAATACATTACTAAGGCTGTTTTTAACATGGATCATATATTCACCAAGACATTACTAAGGCTGTTTTTAACATATATCATATATTCACCAAGACATTACTAAGGCTGTTTTTAACATATATCATATATTCACCAAGACATTACTAAGGCTGTTTTTAACATATATCATATATTCACCAAGACATTACTAAGGCTGTTTTTAACATATATCATATAATCACCAAGACATTACTAAGGCTGTTTTTAACATATATCATATAATCACCAAGACATTACTAAGGCTATTACTGTAATCAAATGTCACATTGGCATTTCAAGCTCCAACGTCATTAGGAAGCAGAATATCCTCCTCGTCCTCCACCTTCCTCCCACCTGCCCCTAATACATTTTCAGAAATTAATGCAAATCTTAAATTTACCTTTTTTTTTTAAAAAGACATAGACAGAGCGCCGGCCGCCGTGGAGGCATTTGAAAGGACAGATGATTTATATTTATAGTAATTGTCTGATGCCAGCGGGAGGTGGAGAATAGGGTGCCATTCTCTGGTCTAAAGTAGTGCACTATATAGGGAATAGGGTGCCATTCTCTGGTCTAAAGTAGTGCACTATATAGGGAATAGGGTGCCATTCTCTGGTCTAAAGTAGTGCACTATATAGGGAATAGGGTGCCATTCTCTGGTCTAAAGTAGTGCACTATATAGGGAATAGAGTGCCATTCTCTGGTCTAAAGTAGTGCACTATATAGGGAATAGGGTGCCATTCTCTGGTCTAAAGTAGTGCACTATATAGGAAATAGGGTGCCATTCTCTGGTCTAAAGTAGTGCACTATATAGGGAATAGGGTGCCATTCTCTGGTCTAAAGTAGTGCACTATATAGGGAATAGGGTGCCATTCTCTGATCTAAAGTAGTGCACTATATAGGGAATAGGGTGCCATTCTCTGGTCTAAAGTAGTGCACTATATAGGGAATAGGGTGCCATTCTCTGGTCTAAAGTAGTGCACTATATAGGGAATAGGGTTCCATTCTCTGGTCTAAAGTAGTGCACTATATAGGGAATAGGGTTCCATTCTCTGGTCTAAAGTAGTGCACTATATAGGGGATAGGGTGCCATTCTCTGGTCTAAAGTAGTGCCCTATATAGGGAATAGGGTGCCATTCTCTGGTCTAAAGTAGTGCACTATATAGGGAATAGGGTGCCATTCTCTGGTCTAAAGTAGTGCACTATATAGGGAATAAGGTTCCATTCTCTGGTCTAAAGTAGTGCACTATATAGGGAATAGGGTGCCATTCTCTGGTCTAAAGTAGTGCACTATATAGGGAATAGGGTGCCATTCTCTGGTCTAAAGTAGTGCACTATATAGGGAATAGGGTGCCATTCTCTGGTCTAAAGTAGTGCACTATATAGGGAATAGGGTTCCATTCTCTGGTCTAAAGTAGTGCACTATATAGGGAACAGGGTGCCATTCTCTGGTCTAAAGTAGTGCACTATATAGGGAATAGGGTGCCATTCTCTGGTCTAAAGTAGTGCACTATATAGGGAATAGGGTGCCATTCTCTGGTCTAAAGTAGTGCACTATATAGGGAATAGGGTTCCATTCTCTGGTCTAAAGTAGTGCACTATATAGGGAATAGGGTGCCATTCTCTGGTCTAAAGTAGTGCACTATATAGGGAATAGGGTGCCATTCTCTGGTCTAAAGTAGTGCACTATATAGGGAATAGGGTGCCATTCTCTGGTCTAAAGTAGTGCACTATATAGGGAATAGGGTGCCATTCTCTGGTCTAAAGTAGTGCACTATATAGGGAATAGGGTGCCATTCTCTGGTCTAAAGTAGTGCACTATATAGGGAATAGGGTGCCATTCTCTGGTCTAAAGTAGTGCACTATATAGGGAATAGGGAGCCATTCTCTGGTCTAAAGTAGTGCACTATATAGGGAATAGGGTCCCATTCTCTGGTCTAAAGTAGTGCACTATATAGGGAATAGGGTGCCATTCTCTGGTCTAAAGTAGTGCACTATATAGGGAATAGGGTGCCATTCTCTGGTCTAAAGTAGTGCACTATATAGGGAATAGGGTGCCATTCTCTGGTCTAAAGTAGTGCACTATATAGGGAATAGGGTTCCATTCTCTGGTCTAAAGTAGTGCACTATATAGGGAATAGGGTGCCATTCTCTGGTCTAAAGTAGTGCACTATATAGGGAATAGGGTGCAGTTTGGGATGCACACAGAGTCATTGTCTTAAGCTCTAATGTTAGATGGAGGAAGACAGTCTTCACTTCCTCACAGTCTTCACTTCCTCACAGTCTTCACTTCCTATCAGTCTTCACTTCCTATCAGTCTTCACTTCCTATCCGTCTTCACTTCCTATCAGTCTTCACTTCCTATCAGTCTTCACTTCCTATCAGTCTTCACTTCCTCACAGTCTTCACTTCCTATCAGTCTTCACTTCCTATCAGTCTTCACTTCCTATCCGTCTTCACTTCCTATCAGTCTTCACTTCCTATCCGTCTTCACTTCCTCACAGTCTTCACTTCCTATCCGTCTTCACTTCCTATCAGTCTTCCCTTCCTATCAGTCTTCACTTCCTCACAGTCTTCACTTCCTATCAGTCTTCACTTCCTATCAGTCTTCACTTCCTCACAGTCTTCACTTCCTATCAGTCTTCACTTCCTATCAGTCTTCACTTCCTATCCGTCTTCACTCCTATCAGTCTTCACTCCTATCAGTCTTCACTTCCTCACAGTCTTCCTCCTCCACGTCTTCACTCCTATCAGTCTTCACTTCCTACAGTCTTCACTTCCTATCAGTCTTCACTTCCTCACAGTCTTCACTTCCTATCAGCTTCACTTCCTCACAGTCTTCACTTCCTATCAGTCTTTCACTTCCTCACAGTCTTCACTTCCTATCAGTCTTCACTTCCTCACAGTCTTCACTTCCTATCAGTCTTCACTTCCTCACAGTCTTCACTTCCTATCAGTCTTCACTTCCTATCAGTCTTCACTTCCTATCAGTCTTCACTTCCTCACAGTCTTCACTTCCTATCAGTCTTCACTTCCTATCAGTCTTCACTTCCTCACAGTCTTCACTTCCTATCAGTCTTCACTTCCTATCAGTCTTCACTTCCTCACAGTCTTCACTTCCTCACAGTCTTCACTTCCTATCAGTCTTCACTTCCTCACAGTCTTCACTTCCTATCAGTCTTCACTTCCTCACAGTCTTCACTTCCTCACAGTCTTCACTTCCTCACAGTCTTCACTTCCTCACAGTCTTCACTTCCTATCAGTCTTCACTTCCTCACAGTCTTCGAATCCTCAGCAGCATCTCCCCTCAGTGTCAGACCTACGCTCTAAACAGAAAAGGATCCAGTAGTATCCTTTAGGGGTTCTTCAGATTGAAACTGTGGGGGAACCCCTATAAGTTCTTTGAAGAACCCTTTAAAAGGGTTAATTTGACAAGGTTCCCGTGAAGCAATTGTAACGACAGTTCACCACAACATACCAGAGAGTCTTCTGATCAGCAAGAGGTAGTCTGTGTTTAACAACATACCAGAGAGTCTCTGATCAGCAAGAGGTAGTCTGTGTTTAACAACATACCAGAGAGTCTTCTGATCAGCAAGAGGTAGTCTGTGTTTAATTGCAGTTTGAGATCATTGTGAGTTTTTGTTTTTAAAAGGGGAGTTGGGCCTCCCGGGAAAATGTTGAACGAGGTTGCAACAGCAACCAAGGGGGGCGGGGCTCAGCGAAGGGTCAAATGGCACCCTATTACCTAGATAGTATACTACCTTTGACCTTTTGGCCCTACGACGACGTCTCCTGATCATGTAGGACAAGCAAAGATACTTTTTAAATATTCAAACTCAGTCACTTTATGTTACACTTAGGGCTAGATTCAATCAAATTGACATCCACATAGTGGTTGTTTTCTCTGCCATTCTCTGGCGGTGTCGGAGGTGGAACTGCATTGGAGCTGTCAAATCCACAAGCGGCTCATTGCGTTACCTTATCGTGGACACTGCAATTGGATGCAACAAAACCACACCCCATTATAATCCGACAAATCACATGCAGCCGCGTTAGAAGTTTAATTTAGCTGCGTGCATGTGTAAACATGCATCAGCCTAGCATCAATGGTTTGAACATGAAAACATGCATTAGCCTAACATCAATGGTTTGAACATGAAAACATGCATTAGCCCAAAATCAATGGTTTGAACATGAAAACATGCATTTCGCTAACATCAATGGTTTGAACATGAAAACATGCATTAGCCCACCATCAATGGTTTGACATTTGAGAGTCATTATTTCGACCATTGAAAAAGTTGACACTTTCTAGCGCAGGATAATAAGGAAGGGAGCGGTCCGAAATGTTCATACCACAGTTACACCTCCAACACCGCCAGAACATCTGCTATATGGATGTCGGCCAACGCTGGTTAAGGGCTCTATTCAATTCGTATCGCGAAAAGTTCAGCGTTACAGAGTGATTGAAATTTAAAGGCAATGATCCCGCATGTCGGCTCAATTGGAAATTACCTTTACATTTTTATAACGCAATCTGTAACGATCTGATTGAATCCAGGCCCAACTACATAAGGCGACCAACTCAGTGGCCTTGTGGTTTAAGTGTCTGCCCTGAGATTGGGAGTTTAAGCCCTGGCCGAGTCATACCAAAGACTGTGTGCGTCTCTGCTTGGCGTTTAGCATTAAGGAGATCGATTGAGGCCCTGGGACAGACTATGTCGATCATACAAGTCAGATTACTGGTCGATGTCATAACTCGGAAGGATGTCTTCTCTCGAATGAGCCATTGATCATATTTTTGCGATACTTTTAAGAAATGTGTAATTTAACGGCGGGTCCTTCTTTGTCTGCCTGTTCAGTCCAGGGTTCATGGTGCCGTTGCCAGAGATATTAGAAAAAGGAGATGGGAATCCAATGAATGGAGGAATGTATAACACCCCACCCGGCAGACTGTCGACCAATCGTGTTCACGTTGTCCTGCTGCATCACGCGCTTGCTAAGCTAATTGTCACGCAATTCCTACTCAAAGTCAGTGTATATGTCGAGAAGCCTATTTTCCTCGAAAGTATGTCATGTCACAATTCCAAAGCTATACGATAGCAAGTTAATTATCTCTCATCTCGGAAAAGATTTGCAACGTTGTACTTCTTTTTTGACGAAATTTGTGCTAATGTTGGTTTTTTTGAGAATAGACTCCCATTCACTCCTTGAAAGGAGAGCGCTCCTTGTGTCACGTTCGTTTAAGGACGGGTCAGACCAAGGCGCAGCGTGAAATGCGTACATGTTTATTTAAATGATAAACACACGACAAAACAACAAACCAAACGAAACGAAACGTGAAGTCCTCAGGCTGAACGCTAAACAAGCCTACTCACGGAACAAGATCCCACAACTAACGACTGCCAACAGGCTGCCTAAGTCAACAGCTGCCTCTGATTGGGAACCACACCGGCCAACATAGATCCACACATACTAGATCATTCACATAGAATATACACAACATAGAATATTCACACCCTGACTCAACATATAAGAGTCCCCTGAGTCAGGGCGTGACACCTTGTCTCAGAATCACCCAGAATGCACCGCGTGGCCCATTGAAGTAACTTGGGTAATTTGACTGGCTAAAAATACTTGAGTCAGTTATAGAACCCATTGCCCTTTATGGTTGTGAGGTCTGGGGTCCGCTCACCAACGAAGAATTCACAAAATGGGACAAACACCAAATTGAGACTCTGCATGCAGAATTCTGCAAAAAATATCCTCAGTGTACAACGTAAAACACCAAATAATGCACGCAGAGCAGAATTAGGCCGATACCCACTAATGATCAAAATCTAGAAAAGAGCCGTTAAATTCTACAACCACTTAAAAGGAAGCGATTCCCAAACCTTCCAAAACAAAGCCATCACCTACAGAGAGATGAACCTGGAGAAGAGTCCCCTAAGCAAGCTGGTCCTGGGGCTCTGTTCACAAACCAAGAATTCACTAATTGGGACCAAGACCAAATTGAGACTCCCTCCATGTACAACGAAAAACACCAAATAATGCACGCAGAGAAGAATTAGGACGATTCCTGCTAATTCTCAATATCCAGAAAAGAGCAATTAAATTCTACAAGGATGGAAGTGATTCCAAAAACCTTCCATAACAACGCCCTCACTTACAGAGAGATTAACCTGGAGAAGAGTCCTCTAAGCAAGCTGGTCCTGGGGCTCTGTTCATAAACACGAACAGACCCCACAGAGCCCCAGGACAACACAATTAGACCCAACCAAATCATGGAGAAAACAGAAAGATAATTACTTGACACATTGGAAAGAATTAACAAAAAAACGGAGCAAACTAGAATGCTATTTGGCCCTAAACAGAGAGTACACAGTGGCAGAATACTTGACCTTGACTATGTACGGAATCAGTGAGCATATCCTTGCTATTGAGAGAGGACGTCATCGGCAGACCTGGCTCTCAAGAGAAGACAGACTATGAGCCCTGAGCTGCACCTCCTTCCTCCTAATTGTTCAGTTTTTATTGTTTATTTCCCTTCTATTTCACTTGCTTTGGTAATGGAAACATACAGCATGTATAAAGCCCTAGAGAGAGAGAGAGAGAGAGAGAGAGCGAGAGAGAGAGAGAGAGAGAGAGAGAGACAGAGAGAGAGAGAGAGAGAGAGAGAGAGAGAGAGAGAGAGACATCGGAGTGTTTTGTTTTGCTTAATTTACACCTTCTGCTTCAATAAAATGTCCACTCCCGTCCACACAGGATTCCGTGTTTCCGCGCACCTCCCTTGAAAAGTGTCCTGGGAATGTAGAGATTTCAGAGTCCATACGGACATGTGCAGACGGGAGCGGATGTTTGATACTGGATCATTTCGTTGGTTCCTAGCGGAAGCTGAAAATTTGGCTTTCAGTTGGAGAGAAAGTTAGGTTGTTTGAAGTGTTGAGATTTGAATGAGATGATGACACAAGAGAGACGGGCGGGGCTTGCTTTGATTGGTTCAAACAGGTGAGTCATCAAAACGTGATGTCACAGATGACATGTCATGGATCAGACGGTAATGATGTGACGATCAGAGTGTGTACAGATGTGTGTGGGTTATTTGGGGCACACGTGTGAGAGTGTTTGTGAGCTCTGGTGTGTGGGTCTGTGTGTATATGTCTGTGCTATATATGAACTGGCTGGTTTGTGTATGAACTGGCTGGTGTTTTCATTTGAATGTGTGTTTGTTGTCTTTGTGTGTTATACTGGTTACTTGATTCTTACTGTGAAGGAAGCTATTCTCTCTCTATCTCTTATCGAAATCGGAGGGAGAGAGGGGTTGAGCCATGACGCTTGCGGAGATCAGGGAATGGCGGGAGAGGTTTTTTAATTTAATTTAATAATTTTACCAAAAACGGGGTTTTTTGTTTTTTAAAAAAACCCTCAAAGTAGTCACGATACTGCCCTGGATAGAGACGAAGATTAGAGAGTGAGAAGAGGTTAGAGGGTTGGAATTGGGACAGTGGGAGGGGTTTGGGAGTTGGTGTGGGGTTGTGTGTAATGTCTGTAAAACGGTTTGGTTTGTGTATGAACTGGTTTTTTTGGAATTGTGGAGTTTGTTGTCTTGTGGGGAAGGACTTGTTTTATGGAAGGATCATCGTGTTACGAATGCCCTTCTCTCTTTCGTGGGTTTGTTTTTTTTTCTTTTCCTTTCCCCAAACGTCTCGCTTTTTAACTTTATTTTCCTTTATTCCTCTTTCTTCTTTCCGGGGTTTTTTGCGCCCGGTTTTAATTTTTCTCTTCCCTTTTTGGTTTTGGTGCCCTTGGTTTTCTCATTCATTTTGTTTTTTGCTTTTTTCCTGTTTTTTTCTTCTTCTCTCTTTTGGGGGGCCCTAAAGGCTCCGGGGGGGCAAACGGGTGGGGGGGCAAGGGGGGAGGGGGGGGGGCGGGCGCCAAAGGGGGCGGGGACGGCGGCGGGGGGGGGGAGGCGGGGGGGGGGGAGAGGAGGGGGGGCGGGGGGGCGGGCAAAGGGAGAGAGGGGGAGGGGGGCGCGGAGGAAAAAGGGAGCGGAAAAAAGGAGGCCAAAGCGGTTTCAAAGCAAGACTCCCCCCCCTCCCCGGGGGAAAAACCAAAAAGCCGGGGGGAAACCATCCCCTCCTATTCGTGCCTTTTTCCCCCCACCCAGGCCCTCTCGCTGCCTCGATTTGTGCCTCCTTTCCGCCCCATGCGATCCCGTTTTTTGGCTATTCTCCTCCCTCTCTACTTCTCCCTCTTACGCCGTTCGATCTCTTCCGTTTTGCTCGTCATCCCCTTGTCTCCAACCCTTTCCCCCCCAAAAAAAAAAGTCCTCATCCCTTCTGGCTATTTTTCCCCTATTTTGTCCTCTCTCTTACTTCCCTGTCGTCTCTCTCTCTCTTCCCCCCTCTCTCTGTCTCTCTCTCCCTCTCTCTCTCAGACCGGCTGGTGGGCTAACGTGACAAACTGGGTCATCGTTGGCACTCCAGTCGATTTCACATCCAACCTACCCCCTCACCACCACCCACCATAGTCTGCCTGTCTGTCTCAAATGCCACCATCACACAACCATCCCACTGAAACCCAATTCAACTCCTCTTTCACCAATGTACCTTCCTATAGTCCCGTTACGCTATGCTACGTTACGCTATATGGACTAACTATGTTATGAACGTGTAGGTCCCGTGTAGCTCAGTTGGTAGAGCATAGCATTTGCAACGCCAGGGTTGTGGGTTCAATTCCCACGGGGGGCCAGTATAAAACAAATATTTTTGCTGAATTCTGCATGCAGTCTCAATTTGGTGTTTGTCCCATTTTGTGAATTCTTAGTTGGTGAGCGGACCCCAGACCTCACAACCGTAGAGGGCAATGGGTTCTATAACTGATTCAAGTATTTTTAGCCAGATCCTAATTGGTATGTCGAATTTTATGTTCCTTTTGATGGCATAGAAGGCCCTTCTTGCCTTGTCTCTCAGATCGTTCACAGCTTTGTGGAAGTTACCTGTGGTGCTGATGTTTAGGCTGAGGTATGTATCGTTTTTTGTGTGCTCTAGGGCAACGGTGTCTAGATGGAATTTGATTTTGTGGTCCTGGCAACTGGACCTTTTTTGGAACACCATTATTTTTGTCTTACTGAGATTTACTGTCAGGGCCCAGGTCTGACAGAATCTGTGCAGAAGATCTAGGTGCTGCTGTAGGCCCTCCTTGGTTGGTGACAGAAGCACCAGATCATCAGCGAACAGTAGACATTTGACTTCAGATTCTAGTAGGGTGAGGCCGGGTGCTGCAGACTGTTCTAGTGCCCTCGCCAATTCGTTGATATATATGTTGAAGAGGGTGGGGCTTAAACTGCATCCCTGTCTCACCCCCCGGCACTGTGGGAAAAAATGTGTGTTTGTTGCCAATTTTAACCGCACACTTGTTGTTTGTGTACATGGATTTTATAAAGTCGTATCTTTTTCCCCCAACACCACTTTCCATCAATTTGTATAGCAGACCCTCATGCCAAATTGAGTCAAAAGCTTTTTTCAAATCAACAAAGCATGAGAAGACTTTGCCTTTGGTTTGTTTGTCAATTACATGTACATAAAAAAAAAGTCATTTAGCAGACGCTGTTATCCATGCATACATTTTTCATACTGGCCCCCCGTGGGAATCAAACCCACAACCCTGGCGTTGCAAGCGCCATGCTCTACCGGTTGAGCTACAGGAGGCGTGCAGTGTGAATACGTGGTCTGTCGTACGGTAATTTGGTAGAAAGCCAATTTGACATTTGCTCAGTACATTGTTTTCACTGAGGAAATGAACTAGTCTTCTGTTAATGACAATGCAGAGGATTTTCCCAAGGTTGCTGTTGACGTATATCCCACGGTAGTTATTGGGGTCAAATTTGTCTCCACTTTTGTGGATTGGGGTGATCAGCCCTTGGTTCCATATATTGGGGAAGATGCCAGAGCTAAGGATGATGTGAAAGAGTTTAAGTATAGCCAATTGGAATTCGTGGTCTGTATATTTTATCATTTCATTGAGGATACCATCAACACCACAGGCCTTTTTAGGTTGGAGGGTTTGTATTTTGTCCTGTAGTTCATTCAATGTAATTGGAGAATCCAGTGGGTTCTGGTAGTCTTTAATAGTTGATTCTAAGATTTGTATTTGATCATGTATATGTTTTTGCTGTTTGTTCTTTGTTATAGGGCCAAAAAGATTGGAGAAGTGGTTTATCCATACATCTCCGTTTTGGATAGATAGCTCTTCGTGTTGTTGTTTGTTTAGTGTTTTCCAATTTTCCCAGAAGTGGTTAGAGTCTATGGATTATTCAATTACATTGAGCCGATTTCTGACGTGCTGTTCCTTATTTTTCCGTAGTGTATTTCTGTATTGTTTTAGTGATTCACCATAGTGAAGGCGTAGGCTCTGGTTTTCTGGGTCTCTATGTTTTTGGTTGGATAGGTTTCTCAATTTCTTTCTTAGGATTTTGCATTCTTCGTCAAACCATTTGTCATTGTTGTTACTTTTCTCTCTCTCTCTCTCCCTCTCTCTCAATTCAATTTCAATTTAAGAGCTTTATTGGCATGGGAAACTTGTGTTAACATTGCCAAAGCAAGTGAAATAGATAGTAAACAAATGTGAAATAAACAATATATATTAACAGTAAACATTACACTCAGAAGTTCCAAAAGAATAAAGACATTTCAAAGGTCATATTATGTAAATATACAGTATTTTAATGATGTGCAAATAGTTAAAGTACAAAAGGGAAAATAAATAAACATAAATATGAGTTGTTCTTCATTGGTTGCCCTTTTCTTGTGGCAACAGGTCACAAATCTTGCAGCTGTGATGGCACACTGTGGTTTTTCACCCAGTAGATAAGGGAGTTTATCAAAATTGGGTTTGTTTTCGAATACTTTGTGGATCTCTGTAATCTGAGGGAAATATGTGTCTCTAATATGGTCATACCTTTGGCAGGAGGTTAGGAAGTGCAGCTCAGTTTCCAGCTCATTTTGTGGGCAGTGTGCACATAGCCTGTCTTCTCTTGAGAGCCAGGTCTGCCTACGGCGGCCTTTCTCAATAGCAAGGCTATGTTCACTGAGTCTGTACATAGTCAAAGCTTTCCTTACGTTTGGGTCAGTCACAGTGGTCAGGTATTCTGCCACTGTGTACTCTCTGTTTAGGGCCAAATAGCATTCTAGTTTGCTCTGTTTTTTTGTTAATTCTTTCCAATGTGTCAAGTAATTCTCTTGACTGTCTCTCTCTCTGTCTGTCTCTCTCTCTCTCTCTGTCTGTATGTCTCTCTGTCTCTCTCTCTGTCTGTCTCTCTCTCTCTCTCTCTCTCTGTCTGTATGTCTCTCTGTATGTCTGTCTCTCTCTCTCAGACAGACAGACAGACAGACACAGACAGACAGAGAGATAGACAGACAGAGAGACAGACACAGTCAAACTGTCTGTCTGTCTGTCTGTCTGTCTGTCTGTCTGTCTGTCTGTCTGTCTATCTGTCTGAATTTCTGAGTCAGATTAGCATGTTTTATTAAATGGTCATCATCATCAGCACTTTTGTTGTAAAACGGTGGTCAAAAGACAGCGAGTTTTTCCCATTTGAACATAACGCCCAATTTTTTTTGTAAATAAATATTTCTTAATTTGATTGAAAATCATTCTCTCTCTCTACCTCTTTTTCTCTCTCATCCTCTCTCTCTCTCTCTCTCTCTCTCTCTCTCTCTCTCTCATCCTCTCTCTCTCTCTCTCTCTCTCTCTGCTAGGTTGAAGAGGAGGAAGAGGAGGGGGAGGAAATGGGGTATGCTGAAGGGACTTCAGACAGTGAGTACATGAGCCTGCATTGATTTCCGATTGGGTCTTGCCTTGTGTTGGGATAAAAGGCCGGAGTTTCATTCCAACTCACTGACTCACTCTCATGGATACGTCCCAAATGGCACCCTATTCCCAATATAGTGCACTACTTTAGACCAGAGCCCTATGGGCTCTTAATGAAAAGTGGTGCACTATATAGGGAATAGGATGCCATTTGAGACCTGTTTATCTGCTGTCACATCAACAGTCACCTCGCTGAATGCAGCAACATTTGAGACAGAGGCAGACAGACAGAGAGAGAGAGAGAGAGATAGAAATAGAGAGACAGAGAGACAGAGAGAGAGAGAGAGAGAGAGAGACAGAGAGAGATAGAGAGAGAGAGAGAGAGAGAGAGAGAGAGACAGACAGACAGAGAGAGAGAGAGAGAGAGAGAGAGAGAGACAGAGACAGAGACAGAGAGACAGAGAGACAGACAGAAAATCTCGTATAGCTCATATCCACTTTGCTGATGCTCTACACTGTTTCAAGCACTTAGTTAGGTGTGAGTGTTGTGTTTCCTGTGTGTGTTTTGTACTCCTATACTTGTGTGTGAGATCTGCCCCTTTCCTCTTGACTTCCAGGTTATCCCACAGAGAGGAAGAAACCTAAGGTTGTCTTTTTGATGGGTATGTACACACACATACATACACACACACACACACACACACACACACACACACACACACACACACACAGTGTTACAGCGGTTGTACCAGCATGAACCAACCTAATGAGATGTCTGGATAATTGGCTGTATTGTAGGGATAGGAGGCTGGATAATTGGCTGTTTAATTGGCTGGATAATTGAATGAACAACAGTTCAGTCCTGAGATTTTACACAGACTGGTAAACAGTGAACACCTCCCCAATCCCATGAACAACAGGGAACACCTCCCCAATCCCATGAACAACAGGGAACACCTCCCCAATCCCATGAACAGGGAACACCTCCCCAATCCCATGAACAGGGAACACCTCCCCAATCCCATGAACAACAGGGAACACCTCCCCAATCCCATGAACAGGGAACACCTCCCCAATCCCATGAACAACAGGGAACACCTCCCCAATCCCATGAACAGGGAACACCTCCCCAATCCCATGAACAGGGAACACCTCCCCAATCCCATGAACAACAGGGAACACCTCCCCAATCCCATGAACAACAGGGAACACCTCCCCAATCCCATGAACAGGGAACACCTCCCCAATCCCATGAACAGGGAACACCTCCCCAATCCCATGAACAGGGAACACCTCCCCAATCCTATGAACAGGGAACACCTCCCCAATCCCATGAACAGGGAACACCTCCCCAATCCCATGAACAACAGGGAACACCTCCCCAATCCCATGAACAGGGAACACCTCCCCAATCCCATGAACAACAGGGAACACCTCCCCAATCCCATGAACAGGGAACACCTCCCCAATCCCATGAACAACAGGGAACACCTCCCCAATCCCATGAACAGGGAACACCTCCCCAATCCCATGAACAACAGGGAACACCTCCCCAATCCCATGAACAACTGAATGAACAACAATTCAGTCCTGCGATTTTACACAGACTGGTAAAGGCCATGATGTATCAGCATATTCACACTAACTATCACTATGTCCCGGTGAAGGAGTTTAGTTACTGTATGCTAGGTCTAACCATCACACTAGCTAGCTAGCTACCTCCATCACAACTAGTGCTGCTAGGTCTAACCATCACACTAGCTAGCTAGCTACCTCCATCACAGCTAGCACTGCTAGGTCTAACCATCACACTAGCTAGCTAGCTACCTCCATCACAGCTAGCACTGCTAGGTCTAACCATCACACTAGCTAGCTAGCTACCTCCATCACAGCTAGCGCTGCTAGGTCTAACCATCACACTAGCTAGCTAGCTACCTCCATCACAACTAGCGCTGCTAGGTCTAACCATCACACTAGCTAGCTAGCTACCTCCATCACAACTAGCACTGCTAGGTCTAACCATCACACTAGCTAGCTAGCTACCTCCATCACAACTAGCGCTGCTAGGTCTAACCATCACACTAGCTAGCTAGCTACCTCCATCACAACTAGCACTGCTAGGTCTAACCATCACACTAGCTAGCTAACTACCTCCATCACAACTAGCACTGCTAGGTCTAACCATCACACTAGCTAGCTAGCTACCTCCATCACAGCTAGCACTGCTAGGTCTAACCATCACACTAGCTAGCTAGCTACCTCCATCACAGCTAGCACTGCTAGGTCTAACCATCACACTAGCTAGCTAGCTACCTCCATCACAGCTAGCACTGCTAGCTAGCTTTAACAGACAATGACAGCTCTAGCTGTAGTTTGTACAACAGTAAAGTAGTGTCTAACGTTACAGTCAGTTAGTCAGTATACCCTATGGACGAGCAAACAGTCAGTCAGTTAGTCAGTATACCCTATGGACGAGCAAACAGTCAGTCAGTTAGTCAGTATACCCTATGGACGAGCAAACAGTCAGTCAGTTAGTCAGTATACCCTATGGACGAGCAAACAGTCAGTCAGTTAGTCAGTATACCCTATGGACGAGCAAACAGTCAGTCAGTACCTGGAAAGTCCAGTTAGTCGTATACCCTATGGACGAGCAAACAGTCAGTCAGTTAGTCAGTATACCCTATGGACGAGCAAACAGTCAGTCAGTTAGTCAGTATACCCTATGGACGAGCAAACAGTCAGTCAGTTAGTTAGTATACCCTATGGACGAGCAAACAGTCAGTCAGTTAGTCAGTATACCCTATGGACGAGCAAACAGTCAGTCAGTTAGTCAGTATACCCTATGGACGAGCAAACAGTCAGTCAGTTAGTCAGTATACCCTATGGACGAGCAAACAGTCAGTCAGTTAGTCAGTATACCCTATGGACGAGCAAACAGTCAGTCAGTTAGTCAGTATACCCTATGGACGAGCAAACAGTCAGTCAGTTAGTCAGTATACCCTATGGACGAGCAAACAGTCAGTCAGTTAGTCAGTATACCCTATGGACGAGCAAACAGTCAGTCAGTTAGTCAGTATACCCTATGGACGAGCAAACAGTCAGTCAGTTAGTCAGTATACCCTATGGACGAGCAAACAGTCAGTCAGTTAGTCAGTATGCCGTATAAAATGGAGATCTTTCTCATTCTGTTATTAAAACCCCAGTCTACCCTACCTTTCTCATTCTGTTATTAAAACCCCAGTCTACCCTACCTTTCTCATTCTGTTATTAAAACCCCAGTCTACCCTACCTTTCTCATTCTGTTATTAAAACCCCAGTCTACCCTACCTTTCTCATAGTGTTATTAAAACTGTTCAGCCCCACAGTAAGCTGTGACAGCCAAGACTCCCCGCTGACACCCACCCGCCACTGCTGTCAAAATGAAATAATGTAGCAGCTGCATACAATGTGTGTTCCAAATGGCATCCTATTTCCTATATAGCGCACTACCTTTACCTTTTACATTTTAGTCATTTAGCAGACGCTCTTATCCAGAGCGACTTACAGTTGGTGCATTCATCTTAAGATAGCTAAGATGGGACAACCACATATCACAGGCATAGAAAGTACAGTAGGGTCAGCGCTAGAAAAGGGGGTCAAGTGAAACTGCTGGTTAAGGGGGGGGGGGGGGGGGGGGGGGGGGGGGGGTGTAGGGTTTTGAGCCTGAAGGTAGGGAGGGGCAGTTCTGTCTCTCACACACACACACACACACACACACACACACACACACACACACACAGTGTTACAGCGGTTGTACCAGCATGAACCAACCTAATGAGATGTCTGGATAATTGGCTGTATTGTAGGGATAGGAGGCTGGATAATTGGCTGTTTAATTGGCTGGATAATTGAATGAACAACAGTTCAGTCCTGAGATTTTACACAGACTGGTAAACAGGGAACTCCTCCCCAATCCCATGAACAGGGAACACCTCCCCAATCCCATGAACAACAGGGAACACCTCCCCAATCCCATGAACAACAGGGAACACCTCCCCAATCCCATGAACAGGGAACACCTCCCCAATCCCATGAACAACAGGGAACTCCTCCCCAATCCCATGAACAACAGGGAACACCTCCCCAATCCCATGAACAACAGGGAACACCTCCCCAATCCCATGAACAGGGAACACCTCCCCAATCCCATGAACAGGGAACACCTCCCCAATCCCATGAACAGGGAACACCTCCCCAATCCCATGAACAGGGAACACCTCCCCAATCCCATGAACAACAGGGAACACCTCCCCAATCCCATGAACAGGGAACACCTCCCCAATCCCATGAACAGTGAACACCTCCCCAATCCCATGAACAGGGAACACCTCCCCAATCCCATGAACAGGGAACACCTCCCCAATCCCATGAACAGGGAACACCTCCCCAATCCCATGAACAACAGGGAACTCCTCCCCAATCCCATGAACAACAGGGAACACCTCCCCAATCCCATGAACAGGGAACACCTCCCCAATCCCATGAACAGGGAACACCTCCCCAATCCCATGAACAGTGAACACCTCCCCAATCCCATGAACAGGGAACACCTCCCCAATCCCATGAACAGGGAACACCTCCCCAATCCCATGAACAACTGAATGAACAAATTGGATTTGTTTTCGAATTCTTTGTGGGTCTGTGTAATCTGAGGGAAATATGTATCTCTAATATGGTCATACATTTGGCAGGAAGTTAGGAAGTGCAGCTCAGTTTCTACCTCATTTTGTGGGCAGTGTGCACATAGCCTGTCTTCTCTTGAGAGCCAGATCTGCCTACGGCGGCCTTTCTCAATAGCAAGGCTATGCTCACTGAGTCTGTACATAGTCAAAGATTTCCTTAATTTGGGTCAGTCACAGTGGTCAGGTATTCTGCCACTGTGTACTCTCTGTTTAGGGCCAGATAGCATTCTAGTTTGCTCTCTTTTTTTGTAAATTCTTTCTAATGTGTCAAGTAATTATCTTTTTGTTTTCTCTTGATTTGGTTGGGTCTAATTGTGTTGCTGTCCTGGGGCTCTGTGGGGTCTGTTTGTGTTTGTGAACAGAGCCCCAGGACCAGCTTGCTTAGGGGACAGGTTAATCTCTCTGTAGGTGATGGCTTTGCTATGGAAGGTTTGGGAATCGCTTCCTTTTAGGTTGTTGTAGAATTTAACGGCTCTTTTCTGGATTTTGATCATCAGCGGGTATCGGCCTAATTCTGCTCTGCATGCATTATTTGGTGTTCATTGTGCACAGAGGATATTTTCGCAGAATTCTCCATGCAGTCTCAATTTGGTGTTTGTCCTATTTTGTGAATTCTTGCTTGGTGAGCGGACCCCAGATCTCACAACCATGAAGGGCAATGGGTTCTATAACTGATTCAAATATTTTTAGCCAGATCCTAATTGGTATGTCGAATTTTATGTTCCTTTTGATGGCATAGAAGGCCCTTCTTGCCTTGTCTCTCAGATCATTCACATCTTTGTGGAAGTTACCTGTGGCACTGATGTTTAGGCCGAGGTATGTATTGTTTTTTGCTCTAGGGCAACGGTGTCTAGATGGAATTTGTATTTGTGGTTCTGGCAACTGGACCTTTTTTGGAACACCATTATTTTTGTCTTAATGAGATTTACTGTCAGAGCCCAGGTCTGACATAATCTGTGCAGAAGATCTAGGTGCTGCTGTAGGCCCTCCTTGGTTGGTGACAGAAGCACCAGATCATCAGCAAACAGTAGACATTTGATTTCAGATTCTAGTAGGGTGAGGCCGGTTGCTGCAGACTGTTCTAGTGCCCTCGCCAATTCGTTAATATATATGTTGAAGAGGGTGGGGCTTAAACTGCATCCCTGTCTCACCCCACAGCCCTGTGGAAAGAAATGTGTGTGTTTTTTGCCAATTTTAACCGCACACTTGTTGTTTGTGTACATGGATTTTATAATGTTGTATGTTTTTCCCCCAACACCACTTAACATTAATTTATGTAGCAGACCCTCATGCCAAATTGAGTCAAAAGCTTTTTTGAAATCAACAAAGCATGAGAAGACTTTGCCTTTGTTTTGTTTTGTTTGTTTGTCAATGAAGGGGTGCAGTGTGAATACGTGGTCTGTCGTACGGTAATTTGGTAAAAAACCAATTTGACATTTGCTCAGTACATTGTTTTCACTGAGGAAATGTACGAGTCTTCTGTTAATGATAATGCAGAGGATTTTCCCAAGGTTGCTGTTGAAACATTTCCCACGGTAGTTATTGGGGTCAAATTTGTCTCCACCTTTGTGGATTGGGGTGATCAGTCCTTGGTTCCAAATATTGGGGAAGATGCCAGAGCTGAGGATGATGTTAAAGAGTTTAAGTATAGCCAATTGGAATTTGTGGCCTGTATATTTTATTATTTCATTGAGGATACCATCAACACCACAGGCCTTTTTGGGTTGGAGGGTTTGTATTTTGTCCTGTAGTTCATTCAATGTAATTGGAGAATCCAGTGGGTTCTGGTAGTCTTTAATAGTTGATTCTAAGATTTGTATTTGATATCCAGTGGGTTCTGGTAGTCTTTAATAGTTGATTCTAAGATTTGTATTTGATCATGTATATGTTTTTGCTGTTTGTTCTCTGTTATAGGGCCAAAAAGATTGGAGAAGTGGTTTATCCATACATCTCCATTTTGGATAGATAGCTCTTCATGTTGTTGTTTGTTTAGTGTTTTCCAATTTTCCCAGAAGTGGTTAGAGTCTATGGATTCTTCAATTCCATTGAGCTGATTTCTGATATGCTGTTCCTTCTTTTTCCGTAGTGTATTTCTGTATTGTTTTAGTGATTCACCATAGTGAAGGCGTAGGCTCAGGTTTTCTGGGTCTCTGTGTTTTTGGTTGGATAGGTTTCTCAATTTCTTTCTTAGGTTTTTGCATTCTTCGTTAAACCATTTGTCATTGTTACTTTTCTTCGGTTTTCTGTTAGAGATTTTTAGATTTGATAGGGAAGCTGTTTAGGTTTTCTACAGCCAAGTTTACACATTCACTATTACAGTGGAACATTTTGTCCAGGAAGTTGTCTAAAAGGGATTGAATTTGTTGTTTCCTAATTGTTTTCTGGTAGGTTTTGACAGTACTTTCCTATCTATAGCATTTCTTAATATTATTCAGTTCCTTTGGCTTTGATGCCTCATGATTGATTATTGCTCTGTTCAAGTAGACTGTGATTTTGCTGTGGTCTGATACGGGTGTCAGTGGGCTGACTGTGAACGCTCTGAGAGACTCTGGGTAGAGGTCAGTGATAATGTAGTCTACAGTACTTCTGCCAAGAGATGAGCTATAGGTGTACCTACCATAGGAGTCCCCTCGAAGCCTACCATTGACTATGTACATACCCAGCGTGCGACAGCTGCAGGAGTTGTGACCCGTTTTTGTTGGTTATGTTGTCGTAGTTGTGCCTAGGGGGGCATATGGGGGAGGGAATGCTGTCACCTCCAGGTAGGTGTTTGTCCCCCTGTGTGCTGAGGGTGTCAGGTTCTTGTCCAGTTCTGGCATTTAGGTCGCCACAGACTAGTACATGTCCCTGGGCCAGGAAATTATTGATTTTCCCCTCCAGGATGGAGAAGCTGTCTTCATTAAAGTATGGGGATTCTAGTGGGGGGATATAGGTAGCACACAGGAGGACATTTTTCTCTGTTGAGATAATTTCCTTTTGTATTTCTAGCCAAATGTAAAATTTTCCTGTTTTGATTAATTGAATAGAGTGAGTTAGGTCTGCTCTATACCAAATTAGCATACCCCCTGAGTCCCTTCCCTGTTTTACTCCTGGTAGTTTGGTGGATGGGACTACCAGCTCTCTGTAACCTAGAGGGCAACCAGTGGGTCCGTCTCCTCTATACCATGTTTCTTGTAGGATGACAATGTCTGTATTTCTGATTTTAGTGGGTGAGGTCCAGGTTCCTGCTCTTTAGGCCAAAGGCAGATGACCTCAGGCCTTGGATATTCCAGGATGAAATAGTGAAGGCTTTGTGTTCCATAAAGTGTCTAATGTTGTTGGTTGTGTGGTTTGGCCTCAGACCAGTAATTGTGAGCAGAGCCTGCTGAGCATCTGGTACATGCCATTGGCTTGGGCTAGTGTAAGAGTGGGGGTTGGGCCTGTTTGCCTGCTCACGGCCTGAGCGTATGTGTGACTTTCATGTTGAGGTCCTCTTTGCAGGAGTGGGGGGCATGGGGTGGGCAGGAGGGCCATAGGTCTGATCTGAGGGGGCCTAAATGTGGTGTGAACATGGTTGACTTGGGGGGGGGGGGGGGGTGTTGATTGGTTGGGGTGAGGGTGTGGATGTGGCTGGTGTTGCTGTGGTCTGGATCTGACGTGGGCTGTTCTGCTGGCTTCTCTGCGGGGGTGGCCAGCTCTCTAATGGGTTGTTCTCTGTCACCCGTCATCGTTCTCACCTTCTCCTCCAGCACTCTGATCCTCTCATCTAGTGCTCCTACCTTCTCCTCCAGCACTCTGATCCTCTCCTCTAGTACTCTCTCCTTCTCCTCCAGCACTCTGATCCTCTCCTCTAGTGCTCTCTCCTTCTCCTCCAGCACTCTGATCCTCTCCTCTAGTACTCTCTCCTTCTCCTCCAGCACTCTGATCCTCTCCTCTAGTGCTCCTACCTTCTCCTCCAGCACTCTGATCCTCTCCTCTAGTGCTCCTACCTTCTCCTCCAGCACTCTGATCCTCTCCTCTAGTGCTCTCACCTTCTCCTCCAGCACTCTGATCCTCTCCTCTAGTGCTCCTACCTGCTCCTGCTCTTTCTCCTGTTGATGTTGTCTCACCACAGTCCAGAGTGCAGACATGTCTCTCTCCCCTTCCAGCTCTCCAGGTCTAGTTAAGGGGGTGTTGTTGTGCTGGACTGTTGTCTGGGTCTGTGCTGACTGGAGTTTAATCACCTGCTGTTCCAGCTCCACCTGCCTTACCTCCAGCTGGGTGAATGTATCCTTCATTTCAATGAGGGTGTAGTACTCTGTGCAAAAAGTGTTTCTTGATTTTCCATAAGGAGGTTCTTTTTGTACTTTTTTTACATCCAGAGGGTACTGTATGCTAATAACCTCTGAGGGGGCTTCTAAGGCCTCTCCATTTGGTTGGGGTAGACTGTGCGACTCTCCTGCCATTGTTGGGCTCAAGGGCTTTGACACCTCTCGCTTCTCTCTCTCTTTTTCTCTGTCTTTTCCCCCCTCTATCTTTCTCTTCTCTCTCTCGTTCTATTTCTCTCTATAATTCTCTCCATCTGTCATCTTGGCTCTTCTCCAGGATATATTTCTATGGCTGCGTTTACACAGTTTTTTGCCACTGTGTCGAGCAACACCACATTGCCTGTTATGTTCTGTTTAACCAGCATCTGGTGTTCACTGGCTCATGTTCTATGGAATATGGAACCTTAGAACTATCGAATATGGAGTCTCATTATTCCACATCCTGTCAAGTAGAAGTACTAGAAAAGGTTTTAAATCATTACGTTTAATGTGAGCTGTAGTTATTATGGAGTAGCACATTGTGAGCATCTAATTAAAGTACTGTAGCAGTTTTATAGCAGATAGAACCTCACAGGCGTCCTGTACTTGAAGTTGATTCTAACCATTTCTGACAAGACATTTAGTCCAGGGAGGCAAGAGACCTTCACTTCAGCCGATCAGAGAGAGAGAGAGAGAGAGAGAGAGCGGAGAGGAGAGAGAAAGAGAGAGAGAGAGCGAGAGGAGATAGAGAGAGAGAGAGATAAAGAGAGGGAAGAGAGAGAGAAGAGAGAGGAAGGAGAGAGAAGAGGAGAGAGAGAAGATAGAGAGAGAGGAGATAGGATAGAGATTCGGTTAGAGTAGAGCCTCAGTGGGTACAGCCTTGGCGCTTGCAAACGCCAGGGTTGTGGGTTGTTTCCAACGGGGGGCCAGTATGAAAAATGTATGCACTCACTAACTGTAAGTCGCTCTGGATAAGAGCATCTGCTAAATGACTAAAATGTAGATTACGTTATTCAGGTAGATTACGTTATTCAGGTAGAGTATCTCTCTCCCTCTAGAGGGCTTCACAGCCAGCCAGGTCAACCGTGTCAGTTTTCGACGTATGTACATCCAGGTCTGAGGACGTCGGGAGATGAAGTGAAGAGCGGCCACAAGGAGCAGCAGTGAGCTTAAGTGTTACCTTAAGCAACTGCCTCCGATTTCAAAGGTTGCATGTTCGAATCCAATGATAGAAAGTGATTTTTATATATTTGTTTTAAGCCTATCTCAAACCCTTACCTTAACCATTCGGAGTTAATGCCTAACGTTCAGAATTTGGAGTTAATGCCTAAACTTAACCTCAACCACTTTGAAATTTGACGTTTAAACAACTTTGAAATTTGACGTTGGGGAAACCTGGATGAACGTCTAATTCTGACGTGACTGTGAGAGCTGGTAGTCACAGCAGTGTACCTCAGCCTCACTGAGCATTACATTATTCTACTTCCATGCTCCTGACTCCAGACAGACAGAGCCCTATATGCTGGACAACAATAAATAGGAACGCAACATGCAACCATTTCAAAGATTTTACTGAGTTACAGTTCATATGAGGAAATCAGTCAATTTAAATGAATTCATTATGCCCTAATCTATGGATTTCACATGACTGGGAATACAGATATGCATCTGTTGGTCACAGATATCTTAAAAAAAAAAAATGGGCCTCAGGATCTTGTCACGGTATTTCTGTGCATTCAAATTGCCATCGATAAAATGCAATTGTGTTCGTTGTCCGTAGCTTATGCCTGCCCATACCATAACCCCACCGCCACCATGGGGCACTCTGTTCACAACGTTGACATCAGCAAACCGCTCACCCACATGACACCATACGGTCTGCGGTTGTGAGGCCGATTGGACGTAATCCCAAATTCTCTAAAACGATGTTGGAGGCGGCTTATGGTAGAGAAATGAACACTCAATTCTCTGGCAACAGCTCTGGTGGACATTCCTGCAGTCAGCATGCCAATTGCACTCTCCTTCAAAACTTGAGACATCTGTGGCATTGTGTTGCACATTTTAGAGTGGCCTTTTATTGTCCCCAGCACAAGGTGCACCTGTGTAATGATCATGCTTTTTAATCAGCTTCTTGATATGCCACACCTGTCAGGTGGATGGATGATCTTGGCAAAGGAGAAATGCTCACTAACAGGGATGCAAAAAAAAAAGAAGCTTTTGGTGGGTATGGAACATTTCTGGGATATTTTATTTCAGCTCATGAAACATGGGACCAAGACTTTACATGATGCGTTTATATTTTTGTTCAGTAGAAATGGCAACATTTAGAATGTTGAATATTGTTCTAATTCTAGACATTCAGCATGGTTTAAATATTCCCTGTGTAATGTTAATGGGGGCTAACATGGCTGCCATAGAACGTTGAGGTGTCATGGAAATGCGTCAAAGTACAGAAACCGTTGGGGTGGGCTTTTGGGGTGGCCAAAGGAATAACTTATTCTGTGCTAACCTTGCTCTGAGCCACCAGCAATACATCATTACACCACACACACACACATATATACTGTACACAAACTGGAAATAACACAGGCACACACACACTCCTCTCATCCACCTCTGCATTACAGGATATGCTCTCTGAATCTCTCCACCCCCCCCCCCCACACTCTCTCTCTCTCTCTCTCTCTCTCCCTACCCCCCGTACTCTCTCTCTCTCTCTCGCTCCCACTCCCTACCCCCCTCTCTCGCTCTCCCTCTATCTCTATCTCTCTCTCCCTACCCCCTCTCTCTATCTCTCTCTCTCCCTACCCCCCTCTCTCACTCTCTCTCTCCCTACCCCCCTCTCTCACTCTCTCTCTCCCTAACCCCCCTCTCTCCCTCTATCTCTCTCCCTCTCCCCCCTCTCTCCTCTCTCTCTACCTCTCTCTCTCGATCCCTACCCCCACTCTCCCTCTCCCCCCCTCTCTCTCCCTACCCCCCTTTCTCCCCTCTCTCCCTCTATCTCCTCCCTACCCCCCCCCTCCCTCTCCCCCTCTCTCTTCCCTACCCCCCCGGTCTCCCCCCCCTCTCCTCTCTCTCTCCCTCCTCACCTCTCTCCCTCCTCTCCCCTCTCTCTCCCTACCCCCTTCTCTCCCCTCTCTCTCTCCTCTCTCTCCTCTCTCCCTACCCCCCCTCTCCCTCTCCCCCCTCTCTCTCCCTCCCCTCCCCCTTTCTCCCCTCTCTCCCTCTATCTCGTCTCTCCCTACCCCCCCTCCTCTTCCCCCTCTCTCTCCCCTCCCCCCCCTCTTCTCTCTTTCCCCTCTCTCCTCTCATCCCTCCCCCCCCACTCTCCCTCCCCCCTCTCCCCCATTTCTCCCCTCTCTCCCTCTCTCTCTCCTCTCCCTACCCCCCCCCCTCTCCCTCTCCCCCTCCTCTCCTCTCCCCCCTCTCCCTCTCCCCCCTCTCCCTCTCCCCCCTCTCTCTCCCTACCCCCCCTCTCCCTCTCTATCTCTCTCTCCCTACCCCCCCTCTCCCCCCTCACCCTTACCTCCTCTGTCTTCCAGGTGGGCCGGGCTCAGGGAAGGCTGTGCAGTGTGAGAGGATGGAGGAGAGGTTTGGACTGCGTCGTCTGTCTCCTGGTGACATCCTGTGTTCTGAACTACAGTCTCACAGTGAGAGAGGACGTTACCTACGAGACCTGCTGGAGAGGGGGGAGACGCTACCTGAGGTAACACACAGACACAGACAGACAGACAGAGGACAGACAGACAGACAGAGGACAGACAGACAGACAGACACACAGACAGAGAGGACAGACAGACAGACAGGGGACAGACAGACAGAGGACAGACAGACATACAGAGGACAGACAGACACACAGACAGAGAGGACAGACAGACACACAGAGGACAGACAGACAGACACACCTCACTCCAAGGTGTGTGCGTCGTGTGTTTGAAGGTCCTCACAGATATAGTAGTACAAAACACACACAGCCAAAAAAAACTCCTGAAAAAAAGAAATAAAAAAATACTACCAACTCTCCAGATCCTGCAGCCATGTCCAAAAACCAACTCTCCAGATCCTGCAGCCATGTCCAAAAACCAACTCTCCAGATCCTGCAGCCATGTCCAAAAACCAACTCTCCAGATCCTGCAGCCATGTCCAAAAACCAACTCTCCAGATCCTGCAGCCATGTCCAAAAACCAACTCTCCAGATCCTGCAGCCATGTCCAAAAACCAACTCTCCAGATCCTGCAGCCATGTCCAAAAACCAACTCTCCAGATCCTGCAGCCATGTCCAAAAACCAACTCTCCAGATCCTGCAGCCATGTCCAAAAACCAACTTGTGTCTCAGACAAACAGACAGAAAGACAGAGATCAGTTCATGTAAGATAGTGCTGCTGCTTCTCTCATCACTGACCCTAGGCCCCTGGGGGGGACGAGACAGAACCTTTAGCATCACTGACCCTAGGCCCCTGGGGGGAAAATACAGAACCTTTAGCATCACTGACCCTAGGCCCCTGGGGGGAAAATACAGAACCTTTAGCATCACTGACCCTAGGCCCCTGGGGGGAAGAGACAGAACCTTTAGCATCACTGACCCTAGGCCCCTGGGGGGTAAATACAGAACCTTTAGCATCACTGACCCTAGGCCCCTGGGGGGGAAGAGACAGAACCTTTAGCATCACTGACCCTAGGCCCCTGGGGGGAAGAGACAGAACCTTTAGCATCACTGACCCTAGGCCCCTGGGGGGGAAGAGACAGAACCTTTAGCATCACTGACCCTAGGCCCCTGGGGGGAAAATACAGAACCTTTCTGTGTCTCTGTCTCTGTCTGTGTCTCATAATGTGCCTCAGTCATTGTATCGTTCCAAAATGATGGAGTACGGAGCCAAAACAACAAATAATGTGTCACTGTCCCAATGCTTTTGGAGCTCACTGTACTGACAGCTGTTCCCTGTGTGTCTGTGTGTGTGTCTGTGTGTGTGTGTGTGTGTGTGTGTGTGTGTGCAGGGTCACAAGGGTTAGGGATACTCTACCATGACAAACAGTAACTAACACCCCGGGGTCTCGGTCTCTCACACACACAGTACAAACTACAGTTATGTCATGCTCAACTCTAGCTCAGCTTTAGCTCTGCCACAAACGGCTGTATTATCATGGTGCTGGATGAGAAATTATAAGATGTTGACTTAAACAAATGGTACAGTATAGTTGCCTAGCAACACAGCTGTAAAGGGCAACTACCTACCTGATTATTCTATGTGAACTACTTTCAATATCAGCCATCTGACTTTTGATGTGTGTGTCTGTGTGTGTGTGTGTGTGTGTTCCCAGGACACGCTGCTGGAGCTGCTATGTGAGTGTGTGACCTTATCTCTGCGGCACGGGAGGGGCGTACTCGTAACCAACTTCCCCCGAGACCTACGACAAGCTCTGGAGTATGAAGCTAAGGTACAGAGAGAGAATGGAGGGAAGAGACAGGAGACAAGGATGGGTGGGAGGGAGAGAGAGAGAGAGAGAGAAAGAGAGAGAGAAAGAGAGAGAGAAAGAGAGAGAGAGAGGTGGAGGGATAGAGAGAGAGAGGGAAAGAGAGAGAGAGGGAGAAAGAGGAGAGAGAGAGGGAGGGAGAGAGAGAGGTGGAGGGAGAGAGAGAGAGAGAGGAAGAGAGAGGAAAGTGGAGGAGAGATAATTTCTCCGCTTGAGGCCCCCCCATGCTCATGCGTCAGTCGAATTAACATAATAAATACAATAAATCATAATCCGTCTGTTTAAGCTAGAGATATGTTTTTTGGTCAGCGTTCCGCATCTGCGTTGAAACATGGCAGAGCTACAGAGCTGTTTGTCAGACCAGGAGACATCCTGAAAATTGGTCTTCTCACGAATATGTCTGTAGCATCCGAACGGTTTGGGATACACATTAATATGACCCCTCTATGGCAAGATGAGACTCCCCCAAACATGATGCAGTTCTCCCTTTTGCTCTATGACCCTCACAAATGTCACGGAACCTGTCTGAAGGTAACCTGGTACCGGGCTGAAAAAACGAAAGGAAGTGAATAGGGCAAATTCACATCAAAGGTATACATGTCATTCCACATAATTAATATAATCCACGTTTTTCTCATAATAGTAGAAACAAGTGTCATTAAATCACCCACAGACTGGTTCATAATGGAAAGTGTTCACGTGCATTGTTTCACGCGATATGATTGCAAACGTGACTTTCATTAATATTAAGCGAGACAATAAAATAATAACAAATCTCATTAGCAATAGAACGGCAAAAATCTTACCAGACTTGATACATATCAATCAAACAGTGTTTATTAAAAATAGACACTTACAAACAAATACAAGAACATGTTTCAGATAAAAACAAGACATAGATTTATCAATAATGGCTGTTGATGCCTAAAAGGCTTTCAACCGTCTTGAATGGCCTTTTCTATTCAAAACTTTGGAAGCTTTCAACTTTCCAGCTGAGATAATTTATGTAATAAAAAATATTATATAAAATGCCCTAAAGCAAAAATATACACAAATAATACATTATCTGATGAAATTGCTTTCGACAGGGGCACAAGACAGGGATGTCCCCTCTCCCCTCTCCTGTTTGCACTGGCAATTGAACCGCTTGCAGAAAGAATTAAGACAGGACCCAAACGTAACAGGTATCAGTATTGATAAACATGAATATAAACGAAACTTATTTGTAGATGATCTCCTGATACGCCTGACCAATATTGAAAACTCAATTCCCCCCTTGTTAAACAATAATAATGGCAATAGGAATTCTTTTTACAATAACTCATGATGTACAGCAATCCTTTAAGTTACCCACAAACATTATCAAATACTTAGGATGCTTAATAAGTGACAACAAACAACATATATATAGATAACTTTATCCCGTCACTCAACAATATGAAAGCAGACCTAATTAAATGGATCTATCTTCCCATAAATCTTAAAAGGTAGAATAAACCTCTTCAGAAATGGCACGGCTCTCAAAGTTTGTATATTTATTCTCGATAATACCATTTACCCCATCGAAGACATTCTTTTAAAAAGTAAACTTGGTCATAACAGACTTTATAAAATAATAATGTTACAGAGGCATAGATATCTGTAACGTTCTCATTCATCATTGTTCACGATTCATTCAGGAATTATAATTATTTAATATTATTATTTAAATTACTATCTGTAATCATGGTAGAATATATTATATTCTTGTTTACAATAAGTCACTCCAAAATGACACAATACATTATTTATCATTCATTTCTATCGGGCACAAAATAATCTGAAACACAACCAAAAACAAACAGCAAAAGCGTCCAACAAGTTTGTTGAGTCACAAGCTTAATGTAGTCATTGCTTGCTAGGAATATGGGACCAAATACTAAACTTTTGACTACTTTAATACACATATAAGTGTAGAATTTGTCCCAATACTTTCGGTCTCCTAAAATGGGGGGGATTATGTACAAAAAGCGCTGTAATTTCTAAACGGCTGACAGTCTTTAACCTCATAGTATCAATCATTGTATCGTTCCAAAATGATGGAGTACGGAGCCAAAACAACAAATAATGTGTCACTGTCCCAATGCTTTTGGAGCTCACTGTACTGACAGCTGTTCCCTGTGTGTGTGTGTGTGTGTGTGTGTGTGTGTGTGTGTGTGTGTGTGTCTCAGATAGGGGAACCCAGCGCTGTGGTGCTGTTGGACTGTTCCCCTGACACTGTGTTCTCCAGGCTGCAGTGTCGTGGCCTGTCCCGCTCCGCCACCCAAACCACAGGCTGCCTCCCAGAGAGAGAAAGAGACACCAGCAGGAGGGTAGAGGGATTCACCAGCAACTGCCAACCTGTGACATCACACTACGAAACCAGGAGGCTCCTGCACAAGGTGAGTCAGGTGCTAAGGTCCGATTCTCTACCCTTCATCCGAAAGTGTATACTTGTTCACTTCCCTTCAAAGAAAATAAGTGGTATAAGAAACATGGTGGAACTCCCTCTAGCCCTGGTGGAACTCCCTCTAGCCCTGGTGGAACTCCCTCTAGCCCTGGTGAGACTCCCTCTAGCCCTGGTGGAACTCCCTCTAGCCCTGGTGGAACTCCCTCTAGCCCTGGTGGAACTCCCTCTAGCCCTGGTGGAACTCCCTCTAGCCCTGGTGGAACTCCCTCTAGCCCTGGTGGAACTCCCTCTAGCCCTGGTGGAACTCCCTCTAGCCCTGGTGGAGACTCCCTCTAGCCCTGGTGGAACTCCCTCTAGCCCTGGTGGAAACTCCCTCTAGCCCTGGTGGGAACTCCCTCTAGCCCTGGTGGAACTCCCTCTAGCCCTGTTGGAACTCCCTCTAGCCCTGGTGAGACTCCCTCTAGCCCTGGTGAGACTCCCTCTAGCCCTGGTGAGACTCCCTCTAGCCCTGGTGGAACTCCCTCTAGCCCTGGTGGAACTCCCTCTAGCCCTGGTGGAACTCCCTCTAGCCCTGGTGGAACTCCCTCTAGCCCTGGTGGAACTCCCTCTAGCCCTGGTGGAACTCCCTCTAGCCCTGGTGGAACTCCCTCTAGCCCTGGTGGAACTCCCTCTAGCCCTGGTGAAACTCCTTCTAGCCCTGGTGAAACTCCCTCTAGCCCTGGTGGAACTCCCTCTAGCCCTGGTGGAACTCCCTCTAGCCCTGGTGGAACTCCCTCTAGCCCTGGTGGAACTCCCTCTAGCCCTGGTGGAACTCCCTCTAGCCCTGGTGGAACTCCCTCTAGCCCTGGTGAGACTCCCTCTAGCCCTGGTGGAACTCCCTCTAGCCCTGGTGGAACTCCCTCTAGCCCTGGTGGAACTCCCTCTAGCCCTGGTGGAACTCCCTCTAGCCCTGGTGGAACTCCCTCTAGCCCTGGTTGAACTCCCTCTAGCCCTGGTGAAACTCCCTCTAGCCCTGGTGGAACTCCCTCTAGCCCTGGTGGAACTCCCTCTAGCCCTGGTGGAACTCCCTCTAGCCCTGGTGGAACTCCCTCTAGCCCTGGTGGAACTCCCTCTAGCCCTGGTGGAACTCCCTCTAAGCCCTGGTGGAACTCCTCTAGCCCTGGTGGAACTCCCTCTAGCCCTGGTGGAACTCCCTCTAGCCCTGGTGGAACTCCCTCTAGCCCTGGTGGAACTCCCTCTAGCCCTGGTGGAACTCCCTCTAGCCCTGGTGGAACTCCCTCTAGCCCTGGTGGAACTCCCTCTAGCCCTGGTGAGACTCCCTCTAGCCCTGGTGAGACTCCCTCTAGCCCTGGTGAAACTCCCTCTAGCCCTGGTGGAACTCCCTCTAGCCCTGGTGAGACTCCCTCTAGCCCTGGTGAAACTCCCTCTAGCCCTGGTGAAACTCCCTCTAGCCCTGGTGGAACTCCCTCTAGCCCTGGTGGAACTCCCTCTAGCCCTGGTGGAACTCCCTCTAGCCCTGGTGGAAACTCCCTCTAGCCCTGTGTGAAACTCCCTCTAGCCCTGGTGAGACTCCCTCTAGCCCTGGTGAGACTCCCTCTAGCCCTGGTGAGACTCCCTCTAGCCCTGGTGAAACTCCCTCTAGACCCTGGTGGAACTCCCTCTAGCCCTGGTGGAACTCCCTCTAGCCCTGGTGGAACTCCCTCTAGCCCTGGTGGAACTCCCTCTAGCCCTGGTGAGACTCCCTCTAGCCCTGGTGGAACTCCCTCTAGCCCTGGTGGAACTCCCTCTAGCCCTGGTGAAACTCCCTCTAGCCCTGGTGAAACTCCCTCTAAGCCCTGGTGAACTCCCTCTAGCCCTGGTGAAACTCCCTCTAGCCCTGGTGGAACTCCCCTCTAGCCCTGGTGGAACTCCCTCTAGCCCTGGTGAGACTCCCTCTAGCCCTGGTGGAACTCCCTCTAGCCCTGGTGGAACTCCCTCTAGCCCTGGTGGAACTCCCTCTAGCCCTGGTGAAACTCCCTCTAGCCCTGGTGGAACTCCCTCTAGCCCTGGTGAGACTCCCTCTAGCCCTGGTGGAACTCCCTCTAGCCCTGGTGGAACTCCCTCTAGCCCTGGTGGAACTCCCTCTAGCTAAGCCCTGGTGGAACTCCCTCTAGCCCTGGTGGAACTCCCTCTAGCCTGGTGAACTCCTTAGCCCTGGTGAGACTCCCTCTAGCCCTGGTGAACTCCCTCTAGCCCTGGTGAAACTCCCTCTAGCCCTGGTGGAACTCCCTCTAGCCCTGGTGGAACTCCCTCTAGCCCTGGTGGAACTCCCTCTAGCCCTGGTGAGACTCCCTCTAGCCCTGGTGGAACTCCCTCTAGCCCTGGTGGAACTCCCTCTAGCCCTGGTGAGACTCCCTCTAGCCCTGGTGGAACTCCCTCTAGCCCTGTGGTGAACTCCCTCTAGCCCTGGTGGAACTCCCTCTAGCCCTGGTGGAACTCCCTCTAGCCCTGGTGGAACTCCCTCTAGCCCTGGTGGAACTCCCTCTAGCCCTGGTGGAACTCCCTCTAGCCCTGGTGGAACTCCCTCTAGCCCTGGTGGAACTCCCTCTAGCCCTGGTGGAACTCCCTCTAGCCCTGGTGGAACTCCTCTACCCTGGTGGAACTCCCTCTAGCCCTGGTGGAACTCCCTCTAGCCCTGGTGAAACTCCCTCTAGCCCTGGTGGAACCTCTACCTGTGACTCTTAGCCCTGGTGGAACTCCTCTACTGAGTCCCTCAGCCTGGTGGAACTCCCTCTAGCCCTGGTGGAACTCCCTCTAGCCCTGGTGGAACTCCCTCTAGCCCTGGTGAACTCCTCTAGCCTGGTGAACTCCCTCTAGCCCTGGTGAATCCCTCTAGCCCTGGTGGAACTCCCTCTTGCCTGGTGAGAACCTTACTCTATAAAGTCCTTCAGGAAGGTGGAATCGCTCAACCGTACACAGACCTCAACCGTACACATAACCCGACACATAAACACCAAACCGTACACATCAACACTCAAACGTACACACAACTCAACCGTACACATCAACACTCAAAACGTACACATCAACACTCAAAACGTACACATCAACCCGTACACATCAACACTCAAACCGTACACATCAACCCGTACACATCAACACTCAAACCGTACACATCAACCCGTACACATCAACACTCAAAACGTACACATCAACACTCAAACCGTACACATCAACACTCAAACCGTACACATCAACCCGTACACATCAACACTCAAACCGTACACATCAACACTCAAACCGTACACATCAACACTCAAACCGTACACATCAACACTCAAACCGTACACATCAACACTCAAACCGTACACATCAACCCGTACACATCAACACTCAAACCGTACACATCAACCCGTACACATCAACACTCAAACCGTACACATCAACACTCAAACCGTACACATCAACACTCAAAACGTACACATCAACACTCAAAACGTACACATCAACACTCAAACCGTACACATCAACCCGTACACATCAACACTCAAACCGTACACATCAACACTCAAACCGTACACATCAACACTCAAAACAGCCGGCCGTGACCAGGAGACCAATGAGGCGGTGCACAAGGGAGGGTTTGGCCGGCTGGGATTTCCTTGTCCCATCGCGCTCTTGCCACTCCTTGTGGCGGGCCTGGCGCCTCCAAGCTTCGGTCGCCAGCTGGACGGTGTTTCCTCCGACACAGTGGTGCGGCTGGCTTCCGGGTTAAGCGATTAGTGTGTCAAGAAGCAATATGGCTTGGCAGGGTCGTGTTTTGGAGGACGCATGGCTTTCGTCATTCGCCTCTCCCGAGTCTGTAGGGGAGTTGCAGCGACGGGACAAGATTGTAACTACCAATTGGATATCACGAAAAAGGGGTGAAAGTACAACTAAAAATATATATATATTTTAATTGCTTTGCCACATTTTTTGCAGTATTACTTTAGTGACTTGTTGCAAACATGATGCATGTTTTTGGAATATTTGTGTTCTTTAGGTTAGTATTGTGGAGTAACTACGATGTGGTTGATCCATCCTCAGTTTTCTCCTATCACAGCCATTAAAATCTCTGTAACTGTTTTAAGTCAACATTGGCCTCATGGTGAAATCCTTGAGTGGTTTCCTTCCTTTCTGGCAAATTAGTTAATTTTAAATTCAGGCTGTAACACAACAAAATGTGGAAGAAGTCAAGGGGTGTGAATACTTTCTGAAGGCACTGTAGGTGTGTTTGTTGTGTCGGTATGCGGGTGTGTGTTACAGTGGCTTGTGAAAGTATTCACCCCCCTTGGCATTTTTCCTATTTTGTTGCCTTACAACCTGGAATTAAAATTGATTTTTTGGGGGTTTGTATCATTTGATTTACACAACATGCCTACCACTTTGAAGATGCAAAATATTTTTTATTGTGAAACAAACATGAAATAAGACAAAAAAACAGAAAACTTGAGCGTGCATAACTATTCACCCCCCCAAAGTCAATACTTTGTAGAGGCACCTTTTGCAGCAATTACAGCTGCAAGTCTCTTGGGGTGTGTCTCTATAAGCTTGGCACATCTAGCCACTGGGATTTTTGCCCATTCTTCAAGGCAAAACTTCTCCAGCTCCTTCAAGTTGGATGGGTTACGCTGGTGTACAGCAATCTTTAAGTCATACCACAGATTCTCAATTGGATTGAGGTCTGGGCTTTGACTTGGCCATTCCAAGACATTTAAATGTTTCCCCTTAAACCACTCGAGTGTTGCTTTAGCAGTATGCTTAGGGTCATTGTCCTGCTGGAAGGTGAACCTCCGTCCCAGTCTCAAATCTCTGGAAGACTGAAACAGGATTTCCTCAAGAATTTCCCTGTATTTAGCGTCATCCATAATTTCTTCAATTCTGACCAGTTTCCCAGTACCTGCCGATGAAAAACATCCCCACAGCATGATGCTGCCACCACCATGCTTCACTGTGGGTATGATGTTCTCGGGGTGATGAGAGGTGTTGGTTTTGCACCAGACATAGCTTTTTCCTTGATGGCCAAAAAGCTCAATTTCTGTTTCATCTGACCAGAGTACCTTCTTCCATATGTTTGGGGAGTGTCCCACATGCCTTTTGGCTTATTTTTTTATTTAAGCAATGGCTTTTTTTCTGGCCACTCTTCTGTAAAGCCCAGCTCTGTGGAGTGAATGGCTTAAAGTGGTCCTATGGATAGATACTCCAATCTCCGCTGTGGAGCTTTGCAGCTCCTTCAGGGTTATCTTTGGTCTCTTTGTTGCCTCTCTGATTAATGCCCTCCTTGCCTGGTCCGTGAGTTTTGGTGGGCGGCCCTCTCTTGGCAGGTTTGTTGTGGTGCCATATTCTTTCCATTTTTTAAATAATGGATTTAATGGTGCTCCGTGGGATGTTCAAAGTTTCGGATATTTTTTTATAACCCAACCCTGATCTGTACTTCTCCACAACTTTGTCCCTGACCTGTTTGGAGAGCTCCTTGGTCTTCATGGTGCTTGGTGGTGCCCCTTGCTTAGTGGTGTTGCAGACTCTGGGGCCTTTCAGAACAGGTGTATATATACTGAGATCATGTGACACTTAGATTGCACACAGGTGGACGTTATTTAACTAATTATGTGACTTCTGAAGGTAATTGGTTGCACCAGATCTTATTTAGGGGCTTCATAGCAAAGGGGGTGAATACATATGCACGCACCACTTCTCCGTTATTTATTTTTTAGAATTTTGTTAAACAAGTTATTTTTTTCATTTCACTTCACCAATTTGGACTATTTTGTGTATGTCCATGACATGAAATCCAAATAAAAATCTATTTAAATTACAGGTTGTAATGCAACAAAATAGGAAAAACACCAAGGGGGATGAATACTTTGGCAAGGCACTGTATATGTGTGTATGTGCGTATGTAGTGAATGTTTTGGGACAGTACATACAGTGCATTCAGAAAGTATTCAGACCCCTTGACTTTTTCAACATTTTGTTACGTTACAGCCTTATTAAAAAATGTTAGTTTTTTTAAAAATCCTCAGCAATCTACACACAATACCGGATAATGACAAAGCAAAAACAGTTAAAAAAAATTAAATAATTAGCAACAAAACAAACAAATACAGATAAAGATTTAAGTAAGTATTCAGACCCTTTGCTATGAGAGTCGAAATTGAGCTCAGGTGCTTCCTGTTTTCATTGATCATCCTTGAGATGTTTCTACCACTTGATTGGAGTCCACCTGTGGCACAGATCTGGGGAAGGGTACCAAAACATTTCTGCAGCATTGAAGGTCCCCAAGACCACAGTGGCCTCCATCAGTGAAGTTTGGAACCACCAAGACTCTTCCTAGAGCTGGCTGCCCGGCCAAACTGAGCATTCGGGGGAGAAGGGCCTTGGTCAGGGAGGTGACCAAGAACCCGATGGTCACTCTGACAGAGCTCCAGAGTTCCTCTGTGGAGATGGGAGAACCTTTGAGAAAGGACAACCATCTCTGCAGCACTCCACCAATCAGACCTTTATGGTAGAGTGGCCAGATGGAAGCCACTCATCAGTAAAAGGCACATGACAGCCCGCTTGGAGTTTGCCAAAAGGCACCTAAAGGACTCTCAGACCATGATAAACAAGATTCTCTGGTCTGATGAAACCAAGATTGAACTCTGACCTAAATGCCAAGCGTCACGTCTGGAGGAAACCTGGCACCATCCCTACAGTGAAGCATGGTGGTGGCAGCATCCTGCTTTGGGGATGGTTTTCAGCGGCAGGGACTGGGAGACTAGTCAGGATTGAGGGAAAGATGAACGGAGCAAAGTACAGAGAGATCCTTGATGAAAACCTGCTCCAGAGCGCTCAGGACTTCAGACTGGGGCGAAGGTCCACCTTCCAACAGGACAACGACCCTAAGCACACAGCCAAGACAACACAGGAGTGGCTTCGGGACAAGTCTCTGAATGCCCTTGAGTGGCCCAGCCAGAGCCCGAACTTGAACCCAATCGAACATCTCTGGAGAGACCTGAAAATAGCTGTGCAGCAACGCTCCCCATCCAACCTGAGAGCTTGAGAGGATCTGCAGAGAAGAATGGGAGAAACTCCCCAAATACAGGTGTGCCAAGCTTGTAGCGTCATACCCAAGAAGACTCAAGGCTGTAATCGCTGCCAAAGGTGCTTCAACAAAGTACTGAGTAAAGGGTCTGAACACTTATGTAAATGTGATATTTCCGTTTTTTATTTTCTAAAAAACCTGTTTTTGCTCTGTCATTATGGGGTATTGTGTGTAGATTGATGAGGATTTTATTTTATCAATTTTAGAATAAGGCTGTAACGTAACAAAATGTGGAAAAAGTCAAGGGGTCTGAATACTTTCCGAATGCACTGTATAGTCTAGTGAGTGTGCTTAGGGTCAATGCAAGATAGAGTCAGTGCAGATAGTTTGGGTAGCATTAATTGACTATTTAGCAGTCTGGCTACTTAGCGGTCTTATGGCTTGGGGGTAGAAGCTGTCTCTGAGCCTGTTGGTCCGATCAGCTCCTTGGTCTTGCTCACGTTGAGGGAGAGGTTGTTGTCCTGGCACCACACTGCTAAGTCTCTGACCTCCTCCCTATAGGCTGTCTCATTGCAGTCGGTGATCAGGCCTACCACCATTGTGACGTCAGCAAACTTGATGATGGTTTTGGAGTGGTGCATGGCCACGCAGTCGTGGGTGAACAGGGAGTACAGGAGGGGATTAAGGACACACCCCTGAGGGCCCCCCGTGTTGAGGGTCAGCGTGTGGGGATGTGTTGTTGCCTACCCTCACCACCTGGGCCCGGCCCGTCAGGAAGTCCAGGATCCAGTTGCAGAGGGAGAGGTTCAGACCCAGAGTCCCTAGCTTAGTCCCTAGCTTGAAGGGCACTATTGTGTAGAACGCTGAACTGTAGTCAATCAACAGCATTCTCACACAGTTATTTCCCCTCTTGTCCAGGTGGAAGTGTGAAGTGCAATTGAGATTGCTTCATCTGTAGATCTCTTGTGGGTATGTGAATTGGATTGGGTCCAGGGTGTCTGGGATGACGGCGTTGATGTGTGTCATGACCAGCCTTTCAAAGCACTTCATAATTACAGTTGTGAGTGCTACGGGGCGATAGTCTTTTAGGCAGGTTACCTCGGAGATCTTGGGAACTGGGACAACGGTGGTCAGTTTGAAACATGTTGGGATTACAGACTAGGATAGATTGAATATATCTGTGAAGAAACTTGCCAGCTGGTCTGAGTATGCTTTGAGAACACGCCCTGGTATTCCCGGCGGCCTTGTGATTGTTAACGTGTTTAAACGTTTTGCTCACATCGGCCACGGAGAGTGAGACACAGTCATCCTTAGCCGGATACAGAGCTCTCAACATGAAAAAAAAAAAAACTAAATTATTTAATAGATGGACGAAATCACTCAGTGGACGTTTAGGAGAAAATTCTCTGTTACCAGTTAATATGAAATAGCGCCAATATTGTACGGTCACTAAGTATGATCATATTTATTTTACAGTTATAAGAAATATGAAATCTTATAGTAAGTCATTTATATTTTGATTGTTACTATATTTAGAAAGGATTTCAATCATTTCAAGCCCTATTGCCCCACTTTTGTTGAATAGGAAAATAAATCATATTATTTTCTTCATATTTTCATAATATTTGTACTATGTATTTGAGCGTGTGTCCTCAAAAGTGAATACACCTCAGCAATTTATAACTATTTTGACCAGAAGGTGAGTTCCAGACCTTTCTAAAACTATGAAACATTAACAGTTATTGTTTATGGCCATCTCATGAAAAATTAATACTTTTAGGTCTGTTTAGGCGGAAATCTAAATGTTGCCCTATATTTCCAGAGGTTAAAAGGTGCATTGTTGGCTGTCTAACACATTGCTATATAACAAGCCTTGCATTGAATCCTGATCTTCGTTTGTTTTCATGTGTTTTCCCCCAGATTGATGCAGAGAGGCCTCCTGAAGAGGTGTTTGCTCAGATCTGTCAGGCCTTGGACTCCTGCTAGAGGATCCATCACTACTCCTGCTAGAGGAACCATCACTACTCCTGCTAGAGGAACCATCCCTACTCCTGCTAGAGGAACCATCACTACTCCTGCTAGAGGAACCATCCCTACTCCTGCTAGAGGAACCATCACTACTCCTGCTAGAGGAACCATCACTACTCCTGCTAGAGGATCCATCCCTACTCCTGCTAGAGGAACCATCCCTACTCCTGCTAGAGGAACCATCACTACTCCTGCTAGAGGAACCATCACTACTCCTGCTAGAGGAACCATCCCTACTCCTGCTAGAGGAACCATCCCTACTCCTGCTAGA
>LR778266.1:46028571-46038571 GCA_902810595.1 Coregonus sp. 'balchen'
TTACCGCTTGGTCTGCGCTCCGCTCCGTAACCATTTAATTAGCCTACGTGTGTTTCTATATTATCAACTGTTACTGATAATCCTCAGCAAACAACCACACGGGCCGTGACGGCGTTTACACAGGAAGCAAATGAAGGTTAACTAAACAATGTAATTATATGGAATGATAATGTTACTATACCAACTGAAGGGAACTAACAGTAAATTGGCAGTTGAATATGTGTTGTAATTAGACCTACCGACGGTTGCTACTGATAGTGATTAATATTTATCATGACAGAAATAGGAAACAGAGAACGTCAGAGTATCCTATAATTAAGACATTCTAGAGTGCCCATCCCTGCAATTTAAAAGGCAGTACAACTTAAATTCAGCAAATTCTCCAAGGGTTATAAGGTAAAATAGATCTAAAACAAGTGTAATTTATATCTGCAATCCCCTTCTCCAAATTGATTACTAATGTACATAGCTCTTATCCATTTATAAATGACAGTGCATGGAGAATGCTGTTATTTATATCAGGAAAAAAAAGAAAGATGCTTTTTCCACTTGGAACCAGCAGGTTACTGACTCTACCATCTATATCTCATTTATTAGATCTCCACCCCAAACGAATAGTCCATAAAAAGGGAATTATGTTCCATTTCTGCTTGCTTAACTCGGGTTGAATTCCCCCTTAATGAATCCTTAAGAGTCTATTGATGCACCCATGCGTCAATCTAGTAACATAATTTTTAAAAAAACATAAAAACCCGTCAGTTTAAGCTAGAGATATGTTTTTTTCCCCCTCTGTGGTGAAAGGTGACAGAGCTAGAGCGGTGTTTGTCAGACTATGAGACATCCCGAAAACCGGTCTTCTCACTTAAAACTTCTGTAGTGAACAACGGTTTGGCATACAAACTATGGAATGATGAGACTCTCACAAACATGGTGTTCTCCATCTAATGTGACCCCACCATGGAAAGGGGAGAATCTCTTCAACATGATGGTGTTCTCCATCTTGCTCTATGACCCCCCCCCCCCCCCCACACACACACACACACACACACACAAGTGTCACGGGACTTGTCTGAAGGTAACAGGGATGTAGCTCAGTTGATAGAGCATGGCATTTGCAACGCCAGGGTTGTGGGTTCGATTCCCACAGTGGGTATGAAAAAAATTATGTATGCACTAACTAACTAACTAGCTCTGGATAAGAGCGTCTGCTAAATGACTAAAATGTAAATGTAAAAATGTAACTGGTACCACTTTTTTTAAATGAATGTGCCCCCCCAAAAAAAAGGGGTTAAATATGTGTCCAAAAAACAAAAATAGTTCCTGAGCTTTCTTCTATCCTAGAGAAACTTCAGAACCTTCTCCTTATGATTTATGTTTTGTCTGTTTTGCCATTTATGAATGTGTTATTGAATTAGTTTCTATGGGCTACAGTAGTAAAGGCCAAATACAATATTTTAAATAAAGACTTTTAGAGTTAACGAAGTGCCGGGACTTTTGGGTCCCTGAGGCATGGAGAGAGAGTTCCCTAATGTCAGATGGCTAGTGGGTAGAGGTGTGTACTGAGCGTGCGTGTGTGTGTACTGAGTGTGTGTGTGTGTACTGAGCGTGTGTGTGTGTACTGAGTGTGTGTGTACTGAGCGTGTGTGTGTGTGTACTGAGCGTGTGTGTACTGGGCGTGTGTGTGTGTACTGAGCGTTTGTGTGTACTGAACGTGTGTGTGTGTATTGAGCGTGTGTGTGTGTGTGTGTGTACTGAGCGTGTGTGTGTGTCCTGAGCGTGTGTGTGTGTGTACTGAGCGTGTGTGTGTGTGTGTACTGAGCGTGTGTGTGTAATGAGCGTGTGTGTGTGTGTACTGAGCGTGCATTCGTGTCAATGTGTGTGATGCTCTCACATATAGTAGGCATTCTATTGTAGCAAGCATGCACGGATTACAAGTCAAGCTTATTGCCATTTATATATATATATATATATATATATATATATATATATATATATATATATATATATATATATATATATAAACTAAAAACAGAGTATTGCATTTTATTTTATTCGATATGGCTGGTTGCAGGCTTCTTGTCATAAGAGACAATGTCCCAGCTCTAAGTTGAGTCAACGCTTAACATCCAATAAAGGCAGTTCCTTTAAACCTGGACTCCTGACTTATTTGTTCAGTATTTGGAATATTCTACAGGCCAGTTTATTAGGTACACCATCCCATTGTATATAATATTCTACAGATTGCACCGTGTCCCATCCACTGTACTTGAACAAATATGGTGGACGCCTTGGCACCATAAATTATGTCTCATCGATGGTAGTAGATTACAGATGCTTTGCTAAAACAAAATGTATATTTTAAAAATAACTGAAATATATAAATATTGTCCGTGTGGGGCCAACACGCCCGCCAGTCAAAGCCAATACAACAGCGCCCCCTGGTGGCTAACACAGTATTTACTGAATAATGTGTTTGTTTTCTAGAATAGTGTTTTGTATTCGTTTGTTATTTCGTATTTGACGTGTGAATCTTTGTAACTCAGGGCTAATTTGTAAGAGACGTTAGTCTTAACATAATTCACTGTCTAATAATGGTAACCAAATGAATAAAGATGATCTGATATATAGAATATATGAATGAAGTCAACATGGCCTTGTTTTGTAACAATTTACTCCCTACTTCTAATATATTAGAATTTACTGAGGCAGCCATAACAAAACCAAAGAATGCTGCAGGACTCTCCGGATGTAGAAATACTATTTTCACATTTTTATTTCCACTGATCTCCTCTAACAGTTTAACATGATTTAAGAACATACCGTTATACACAGATATTGGGGGGGGGTGTTCGACGACGACGACGAAAACTAAACAAATTCCATACAAAATGGTGTCTACTCAAGCGCAAGAAAATATATGGTCATGTCTAGATGGGATACAGCTTTTGTCAAATTGAAGTCTAAAGTAATTTTATCTAACTCTCCCAACCTGCTACGCTAATTCTCCTAACCTGCTACGAAAACTAAATTTTGACAAAAGCCGTTTGCATTCTAGACCAGGGTTTCCCAAACTCAGTCTAGCCCCATCTGGTTCACGGTTTGGTTTTTGCACTACACAGCCGATTCAAATAACCAACTCATCATCAAGCTTTGATGATTTGAATCAGCTGTGTAATATAAAAAATATAATATGCCATTTAGCAGACGCTTTTATCCAAAGCGACTTACAGTCATGTGTGCATACATTTTATGGGTGGTCCCGGGGATCGAACCCACTACCCTGGCGTTACAAGCGCCATGCTCTACCAATTGAGCTACAGAGGAGTGTAGTGCTAGGGCAAAAAAAACTAAACATGCACCCGGGGCGGGACCGAATTCAAGAACCCCTGTTCTAGACACAAAAAAAAACATCTATGTGTATAAAATAACATTGTGGGTGGGAGAGTTCCAGTGGCAACATCATAATCACCACCTCCTCCTCGATTCTTCTCTTCTTCTCTGGTTGTTTTTAAATACATTAATAAAAATACAATATTTTAATGGCGCTTTAAACAAGCAGACTGTTAAATTATAAGAGGATCTAGACAAGGGTTCTCAAACCCTGTTCCTGGAGAGATACCCTCCTGTAGGTTTTAACTCCAACCCTGTTCCTGGAGAGCTACCCTCCTGTAGGTTTTCGCTCCAACCCCAGTTGTAACTAACCTGATTCACCTTATCAACCAGCTAATTATTACACAAATCAGGTGCGCTGGATTAGGGTTGGAGCGAAAACCTACAGGACGGTAGCACTCCAGGAACAGGGTTGGAGAACCCCATAGAGATAGATAGAGGACTCGTCTTTGTATCTGTGCCATTTACAGTGTCTGTGACAGCGTGGGCAGCGCCATTTTGAAGTAGTACATTTTCTTCTTCCGAATTGGCTGATCCCTCCCGATGACCCGGTTGGACATGACTCCAACAGGGTCAGCAGAAGGGATCAGCCAAATGAAGTTGGAAGCCCCACCCAGTTGACTACATTAAAAATGGTGGAAGCCCTCAATGGTGCTGCCCATGGTAACACGGCCACTAGAGGCCTCTGTCATTCTCTATGGAGAACCTTGCTCTGGAGGCTAGATGATGGGGCAGTTTCATAGAGGTCAGGGGTTAAAGGTCGGAGGTCAAGGTTCGAGGGTTCAGAGGGGGAATTCTCCAAACAAAGAAAATGGCACACAGACTTTATGCAACTAACTTTACGTCGTGTCATAGTTACCACCGGGCTACTTTTCACCATATCACTGTATATCTGTTATTAGTTACCACCGGGCTACTTTTCACCATATCACTGTATATCTGTTATTACACATGATCAACCACATGATCAACCACATAATCAAAACAACAGCATCAACCACATGATCAACCACATCAAAAAGAAAAACACAATTTACATTTTTCATCATAAGTTTAAGTTTCACAAGGCTTCCTTCCTTCAGCTTGTGTGCTTTCGGTGCTGTAGTGCTTCTCTGTTGGAAACTGAACTGGTTTAGAGGAAGGAGAGAGAGGGAAGGAGAGAGGGAAGGAGAGAGGGAAGGAGACCGAGAGAGGTGAGGAGATGACTAGCTGACCGAGGTGTATCAGGGTCTGTTACCATGGAGATGTGAGGTGGAGGTGTATTGGGTCTGTTACCATGGAGATGTGAAATGGAGGTGTATCGGGTCCATTACCATGGAGACATGAGGTGGAGGTGTATCTGGTGTCCGTTACCATGGCTGCATCTGACAACACCCGCCATGTGGGTTACATCAGCAGATCTTGTCCTGTGATTGGTTTAAAAACCTGGTAGGATTCAAAGACATGCCTTCATGGCCACCGAGCTCCTCCCCCAACCCATATCCCATAACAGGCCCTGCCCAAAAAGGAAGCTTGTTAACAGGCCCCACCTACTCAAATACAGATATCTACCACCACACTACCATCACCACACACCAGTCTCAGCACTCAGGGTCATATTCATTAGTGCAAAACGTAGCAAAACGTTTTGTAATAGAAAACTAAAAGTTCAGGTAGTCCCTCCCCGTTTTCTTCCGTTAGGTGAACACGATCCTGAATAGTAGTAGACCCACTAGACCAGGAGGAAGAGGAGGAAGAGGAGGGAGGAAGAGGAGGGAGGAAGGAGGAGGGAGCAAGGAGGAAGAGGAGGAGGGAGGAAGGAGGAAGAGGAAGGAAGGAGGAGGGAGGAAGAGGAGGGAGGAAGAGGAGGGATGAAGAAGAGGGATGAAGAAGAGGGATGAAGAAGAGGGAGGGCCCTCTTGTCTGTCTCCGGGACTCGGGAATGTCGGTGTGCCCTCTTCAGTTTTTTAATTTAATTTTAAATAGTGTTTTTTATATTTCCATTATGTTCCGTTGGAAGTGAGCGCAGACCCCAGACCCCCTCCCAGACCCCCTCCCAGACCCCCTCCCAGACCCCCTCCCAGAGACCCAATGCCTGCCATACTGCTGGGCTAGTGGGGTGGGGTGAGCAGGGTAGCTGGGGTGAGCAGGGTAGCTGGGGTGAGCAGGGTAGCTGGGGTGAGCAGGGTAGCTGGGGTGAGCAGGGTAGCTGGTCTGAGAGCTGTCTAGGTTCTCAAGGTCTGGAGCCATACAGTCTGGCCTGCCGGCTGGAGGCTTCTGCTGGCTGAGGCTAGGGGCCGATGGAGTGTAGCTGAAACTGTGGCCCCTGAAGCTGAACCTGGTAGGAGCCGCCCGGTGTAACTGAAACTGTGGCCCCTGAAGCTGAACCTGGTAGGAGCCGCCCGGTGTAACTGAAACTGTGGCCCCTGAAGCTGAACCTGGTAGGAGCCGCCCGGTGTAACTGAAACTGTGGCCCCTGAAGCTGAACCTGGTAGGAGCCGCCCGGTGTAACTGAAACTGTGGCCCCAGGGCTGGACCAGGAAGCTAGGGGTCTGTATCTGTGGCCCCAGGGTTGGACCAGGAAGCTAGGGGTCTGTAGCTGTGGCCCCAGGGCTGGACCAGGAAGCTAGGGGTCTGTATCTGTGGCCCTTGGGCTGAGTTTAAGGGCCATGCTGTCATCTGTTAGCAGGGTAGTAGTTTGGGTCCAGATAGTTATATCCAGGGGTCTGATCCAGGCAGTAGTCCCTGTCTAGGAAGGTCTCATGGTGATAGACCGGTTCCAGACGGTGGCCGGGCGCGTGGCTCTCAGTCTTGTACAGGCTGGAGGAGGTAAACACAGGGGAAAGACAGGTTCATAAATTATCATTGGAAAAAGGGTTGCACGTACACCTTACAGTTGTGGCCAAATACACTGCTCAAAAAAATAAAGGGAACACTTAAACAACACAATGTAACTCCAAGTCAATCACACTTCTGTGAAATCAAACTGTCCACTTAGGAAGCAACACTGATTGACAATACATTTCACATGCTGTTGTGCAAATGGAATAGACAACAGGTGGAAATTATAGGCAATTAGCAAGACACCCCCAATAAAGGACTGGTTTTGCAGGTGGTGACCACAGACCACTTCTCAGTTCCTATGCTTCCTGGCTGATGTTTTGGTCACTTTTGAATGCTGGCGGTGCTTTCACTCTAGTGGTAGCATGAGACGGAGTCTACAACCCACACAAGTGGCTCAGGTAGTGCAGCTCATCCAGGATGGCACATCAATGCGAGCTGTGGCAAGAAGGTTTGCTGTGTCTGTCAGCGTAGTGTCCAGAGCATGGAGGCGCTACCAGGAGACAGGCCAGTACATCAGGAGACGTGGAGGAGGCCGTAGGAGGGCAACAACCCAGCAGCAGGACTGCTACCTCCGCCTTTGTGCAAGGAGGAGCAGGAGGAGCACTGCCAGAGCCCTGCAAAATGACCTCCAGCAGGCCACAAATGTGCATGTGTCTGCTCAAACGGTCAGAAACAGACTCCATGAGGGTGGTATGAGGGCCCGACGTCCACAGGTGGGGGTTGTGCTTACAGCCCAACACCGTGCAGGACGTTTGGCATTTGCCAGAGAACACCAAGATTGGCAAATTCGCCACTGGCGCCCTGTGCTCTTCACAGATGAAAGCAGGTTCACACTGAGCACATGTGACAGACGTGACAGAGTCTGGAGACGCCGTGGAGAACGTTCTGCTGCCTGCAACATCCTCCAGCATGACCGGTTTGGCGGTGGGTCAGTCATGGTGTGGGGTGGCATTTCTTTGGGGGGCCGCACAGCCCTCCATGTGCTCACCAGAGGTAGCCTGACTGCCATTAGGTACCGAGATGAGATCCTCAGACCCCTTGTGAGACCATATGCTGGTGCGGTTGGCCCTGGGTTCCTCCTAATGCAAGACAATGCTAGACCTCATGTGGCTGGAGTGTGTCAGCAGGTCCTGCAAGAGGAAGGCATTGATGCTATGGACTGGCCCGCCCGTTCCCCAGACCTGAATCCAATTGAGCACATCTGGGACATCATGTCTCGCTCCATCCACCAACGCCACGTTGCACCACAGACTGTCCAGGAGTTGGCGGATGCTTTAGTCCAGGTCTGGGAGGAGATCCCTCAGGAGACCATCCGCCACCTCATCAGGAGCATGCCCAGGCGTTGTAGGGAGGTCATACAGGCACGTGGAGGCCACACACACTACTGAGCCTCATTTTGACTTGTTTTAAGGACATTACATCATAGTTGGATCAGCCTGTAGTGTGGTTTTCCACTTTAATTTTGAGGGCGACTCCAAATCCAGACCTCCATGGGTTGATAAATTTGATTTCCATTGATAATTTGTGTGTGATTTTGTTGTCAGCACATTCAACTATGTAAAGAAAAAAGTATTTAATAAGATTATTTCATTCATTCAGATCTAGGATGTGTTATTTTAGTGTTCCCTTTATTTTTTTGAGCAGTGTACATTGTCACCCTTATACTTTTCTTAAATAAGTTTTAACCCGTTTCAGGTATACTGAACCAGCCAATACATAGTAATTGAAGAAAGGGTCGTTGGCAAACACATCAATGAAACCGAAGTGGTCTACTGCACCAGGAACAAAACCGCTAAGATGCAGGCCAAGGTATGCAATGGAGTAAAACCTTCCTGTTTAAAATCATTAGCCTGATGAACAGATCCCCAGCCAGGCAGGACTCACCAGTCGGAGCAGTTGGAGCAGAAGTCTACAGCGTTGTATGAGGGACAGTCCTGACAATGCCACCGCACCCCCTGGATTGGCTCCACACCACACACGTCACACTGGAGAGAGAAACATTAGCTAGTCTCAGATGCAAGCTTTAAAAAAAAAAATACTAATGTCAAACCACATTACACTAAGGAGAGAGTTAGCTAGCTACCACACAGATTACACTAAGGAGAGAGTTAGCTAGCTACCACACAGATTACACTAAGGAGAGAGAGTTAGCTAGCTACCACACAGATTACACTAAGGAGAGAGCGTTAGCTAGCTACCACACAGATTACACTAAGGAGAGAGAGTTAGCTAGCTACCACACAGATTACACTAAGGAGAGAGTTAGCTAGCTACCACACATATTACACTAAGGAGAGAGTTAGCTAGCTACCACACAGATTACACTAAGGAGAGAGTTAGCTAGCTACCACACATATTACACTAAGGAGAGAGTTAGCTAGCTACCACACAGATTACACTAAGGAGAGAGTTAGCTAGCTACCACACATATTACACTAAGGAGAGAGTTAGCTAGCTACCACACAGATTACACTAAGGAGAGAGTTAGCTAGCTACCACACAGATTACACTAAGGAGAGAGTTAGCTAGCTACCACACAGATTACACTAAGGAGAGAGTTAGCTAGCTACCACACAGATTACACTAAGGAGAGAGTTAGCTAGCTACCACACAGATTACACTAAGGAGAGAGTTAGCTAGCTACCACACAGATTACACTAAGGAGAGAGTTAGCTAGCTACCACACAGATTACACTAAGGAGAGAGTTAGCTAGCTACCACACAGATTACACTAAGGAGAGAGTTAGCTAGCTACCACACAGATTACACTAAGGAGAGAGTTAGCTAGCTACCACACAGATTACACTAAGGAGAGAGTTAGCTAGCTACCACACAGATTACACTAAGGAGAGAGTTAGCTAGCTACCACACAGATTACACTAAGGAGAGAGTTAGCTAGCTACCACACAGATTACACTAAGGAGAGAGAGTTAGCTAGCTACCACACAGATTACACTAAGGAGAGAGTTAGCTAGCTACCACACAGATTACACTAAGGAGAGAGAGTTAGCTAGCTACCACACATATTACACTAAGGAGAGAGTTAGGTAGGTACCAAACAGATTATTTATTTATTTATTTTTATTTTAGTCATTTAGCAGACGCTCTTATCCAGAGCGACTTACAGGAGCAATTAGGGTTAAGTGCCTTGCTCAAGGGCACATCGACAGATTTTTCACCTAGTCGGCTCGGGGATTAGAACCAGCGACCTTTCGGTTACTGGCACAACGCTTTTAACCACTAAGCTACCTGCCGATTACACTAAGGAGTGAGTTAGCTAGCTACCACACATATTACACTAAGGAGTGAGAGTTAGCTAGCTACCACACAGATTACACTAAGGAGTGAGAGTTAGCTAGCTACCACACAGATTACACTAAGGAGAGAGTTAGCTAGCTACCACACATATTACACTAAGGAGTGAGAGTTAGCTAGCTACCACACATATTACACTAAGGAGAGAGAGTTAGCTAGCTACCACACAGATTACACTAAGGAGAGAGTTAGCTAGCTACCACACAGATTACACTAAGGAGAGAGTTAGCTAGCTACCACACAGATTACACTAAGGAGAGAGAGTTAGCTAGCTACCACACATATTACACTAAGGAGAGAGTTAGCTAGCTACCACACAGATTACACTAAGGAGAGAGTTAGCTAGCTACCACATAGATTACACTAAGGAGAGAGTTAGCTAGCTACCACACAGATTACACTAAGGAGAGATAGTTAGCTAGCTACCACATAGATTACACTAAGGAGAGAGAGTTAGCTAGCTACCACACAG
>LR778266.1:46043571-46086536 GCA_902810595.1 Coregonus sp. 'balchen'
ACAGTACAGTCCCTGATCCCAGGCAGTGACTCCTTGCTCCCTGTGAGCCTCAGCACAGTACAGTCCCTGATCCCAGGCAGTGACTCCTTGCTCCCTGTGAGCCTCAGTACAGTCCCTGATCCCAGGCAGTGACTCCTTGCTCCCTGTGAGCCTCAGTACAGTCCCTGATCCCAGGCTGTGTCTGCTTGCTCCCTGTGAGCCTCAGTACAGTACAGTCCCTGATCCCAGGCAGTGACTCCTTGCTCCCTGTGAGCCTCAGTACAGTCCCTGATCCCAGGCAGTGAGTCCTTGCTCCCTGTGAGCCTCAGTACAGTCCCTGATCCCAGGCAGTGACTCCTTGCTCCCTGTGAGCCTCAGCACAGTCCCTGATCCCAGGCAGTGACTCCTTAATCCCTGTGAGCCTCAGTACAGTCCCTGATCCCAGGCAGTGACTCCTTGCTCCCTGTGAGCCTCAGCACAGTCCCTGATCCCAGGCAGTGACTCCTTGCTCCCTGTGAGCCTCAGCACAGTACAGTCCCTGATCCAAGGCAGTGTCTCCTTGCTCCCTGTGAGCCTCAGTACAGTCCCTGATCCCAGGCAGTGACTCCTTGCTCCCTGTGAGTCTCAGAACAGTCCCTGATCCCAGGCAGTGTCTGCTTGCTCCCTGTGAGCCTCAGCACAGTACAGTCCCTGATCCCAGGCAGTGTCTGCTTGCTCCCTGTGAGCCTCAGTACAGTCCCTGATCCCAGGCAGTGACTCCTTGCTCCCTGTGAGCCTCAGTACAGTCCCTGATCCCAGGCAGTGAGTCCTTGCTCCCTGTGAGCCTCAGTACAGTCCCTGATCCCAGGCAGTGACTCCTTGCTCCCTGTGAGCCTCAGCACAGTCCCTGATCCCAGGCAGTGACTCCTTGCTCCCTGTGAGCCTCAGCACAGTCCCTGATCCCAGGCAGTGACTCCTTGCTCCCTGTGAGCCTCAGCACAGTACAGTCCCTGATCCAAGGCAGTGTCTCCTTGCTCCCTGTGAGCCTCAGTACAGTCCCTGATCCCAGGCAGTGACTCCTTGCTCCCTGTGAGTCTCAGAACAGTCCTTGATCCCAGGCAGTGTCTGCTTGCTCCCTGTGAGCCTCAGCACAGTACAGTCCCTGATCCCAGGCAGTGTCTCCTTGCTCCCTGTGAGCCTCAGTACAGTCCCTGATCCCAGGCAGTGTCTCCTTGCTCCCTGTGAGCCTCAGCACAGTACAGTACCTGATCCCAGGCAGTGACTCCTTGCTCCCTGTGAGCCTCAGTACAGTCCCTGATCCCAGGCAGTGACTCCTTGCTCCCTGTGAGCCTCAGTACAGTCCCTGATCCCAGGCAGTGACTCCTTGCTCCCTGTGAGCCTCAGTACAGTCCCTGATCCCAGGCAGTGACTCCTTGCTCCCTGTGAGCCTCAGTACAGTCCCTGATCCCAGGCAGTGACTCCTTGCTCCCTGTGAGCCTCAGTACAGTCCCTGATCCCAGGCAGTGACTCCTTGCTCCCTGTGAGCCTCAGTACAGTACAGTCCCTGATCCCAGGCAGTGACTCCTTGCTCCCTGTGAGCCTCAGTACAGTACAGTCCCTGATCCCAGGCAGTGACTCCTTGCTCCCTGTGAGCCTCAGTACAGTCCCTGATCCCAGGCAGTGACTCCTTGCTCCCTGTGAGCCTCAGTCCCTGATCCCAGGCAGTGACTCCTTGCTCCCTGTGAGCCTCAGCACAGTCCCTGATCCCAGGCAGTGACTCCTTGCTCCCTGTGAGCCTCAGCACAGTCCCTGATCCCAGGCAGTGACTCCTTGCTCCCTGTGAGCCTCAGCACAGTCCCTGATCCCAGGCAGTGACTCCTTGCTCCCTGTGAGCCTCAGCACAGTCCCTGATCCCAGGCAGTGACTCCTTGCTCCCTGTGAGCCTCAGTACAGTCCCTGATCCCAGGCAGTGACTCCTTGCTCCCTGTGAGCCTCAGTACAGTCCCTGATCCCAGGCAGTGACTCCTTGCTCCCTGTGAGCCTCAGCACAGTCCCTGATCCCAGGCAGTGACTCCTTGCTCCCTGTGAGCCTCAGTACAGTCCCTGATCCCAGGCAGTGACTCCTTGCTCCCTGTGAGCCTCAGTACAGTCCCTGATCCCAGGCAGTGACTCCTTCCTCCCTGTGAGCCTCAGTACAGTCCCTGATCCCAGGCAGTGACTCCTTGCTCCCTGTGAGCCTCAGTACAGTCCCTGATCCCAGGCAGTGACTCCTTCCTCCATGTGAGCCTCAGTACAGTCCCTGATCCCAGGCAGTGACTCCTTGCTCCCTGTGAGCCTCAGTACAGTCCCTGATCCCAGGCAGTGACTCCTTCCTCCCTGTGAGCCTCAGTACAGTCCCTGATCCCAGGCAGTGACTCCTTGCTCCCTGTGAGCCTCAGTACAGTACAGTCCCTGATCCCAGGCAGTGACTCCTTCCTCCCTGTGAGCCTCAGCACAGTCCCTGATCCCAGGCAGTGACTCCTTGCTCCCTGTGAGTCTCAGAACAGTCCCTGATGTGCTGTAGCATGTCCATCTCACATAAACAATAAAAGCTGGTGAGTGTGTTGCTGATGTTTTTTGCTTGAGATGTAGGGCCTGCTCTCTGTGATTACATTTTGTGCCAATAATCATCCTGTAGCATTGTCACTGGCTTGATCTATCCAAACAGTGCCATCCCTTCCTCTCGCTCTCAACCAATCAAATGTATTGATAAAGCCCTTTTTACATCAGCAGATGTCACAAAGCGCTATACAGAAACCCAGCCTAAAACCCCAAACAGCAAGCCATACAGATGCTCTCCTGTCTCACTGTTTCATCTGGTGGTACTCAGTGCGCACCGTTCTGGCTTTTTTGCGCTTAGGCCTCGGCGGCGTAGGCTCAAAGGCCTCGGCGGCGTAGGCTCAAAGGCCTCGGCGGCGTAGGCTCAAAGGCCTCGGCGGCGTAGGCTCAAAGGCCTCGGCGGCGTAGGCTCAAAGGCCTCGGCGGCGTAGGCTCAAAGGCCTCGGCGGCGTAGGCTCAAAGGCCTCGGCGGCGTAGGCTCAAAGGCATCGGCGGCGTAGGCTCAAAGGCCTCGGCGGCGTAGGTTCTTAGGCCTCGGCGGCGTAGGTTCTTAGGCCTCGGCGGCGTAGGCTCAAAGGCCTCGGCGGCGTAGGTTCTTAGGCCTCGGCGGCGTAGGCTCAAAGGCCTCGGCGGCGTAGGCTCAAAGGCCTCGGCGGCGTAGGTTCTTAGGCCTCGGCGGCGTAGGCTCAAAGGCCTCGGCGGCGTAGGTTCTTAGGCCTCGGCGGCGTAGGTTCTTAGGCCTCGGCGGCGTAGGTTCTTAGGCCTCGGCGGCGTAGGTTCTTAGGCCTCGGCGGCGTAGGCTCAAATGCCTCGGCGGCGTAGGTTCTTAGGCCTCGGCGGCGTAGGTTCTTAGGCCTCGGCGGCGTAGGTTCTTAGGCCTCGGCGGCGTAGGTTCTTAGGCCTCGGCGGCGTAGGTTCTTAGGCCTCGGCGGCGTAGGTTCTTAGGCCTCGGCGGCGTAGGTTCTTAGGCCTCGGCGGCGTAGGCTCAAAGGCCTCGGCGGCGTAGGTTCTTAGGCCTCGGCGGCGTAGGTTCTTAGGCCTCGGCGGCGTAGGTTCTTAGGCCTCGGCGGCGTAGGTTCTTAGGCCTCGGCGGCGTAGGTTCTTAGGCCTCGGCGGCGTAGGTTCTTAGGCCTCGGCGGCGTAGGCTCTTAGGCCTCGGCGGCGTAGGTTCTTAGGCCTCGGCGGCGTAGGTTCTTAGGCCTCGGCGGCGTAGGTTCTTAGGCCTCGGCGGCGTAGGTTCTTAGGCCTCGGCGGCGTAGGTTCTTAGGCCTCGGCGGCGTAGGTTCTTAGGCCTCGGCGGCGTAGGTTCTTAGGCCTCGGCGGCGTAGGTTCTTAGGCCTCGGCGGTGTAGGTTCTTAGGCCTCGGCGGCGTAGGTTCAGGCTGAGGCTCAGAATCAGAAGAATCATCAGAGATATCATGACTCATTTCTTCCCCACCATCTGAGTCGTTTTCATTCAGATTTTGTAGCAGCGCTAACGCAGCATGTACATCCATTCGTCTTGGTCTTCTTGCCATTGTAAATGACGCCTCTCACTGTGTACTCCAAGTAGGCCAGAGTAGACTGATAAAACAGCTTGGATTTGGTGGACTGGTACAGGGTACATTTTGAGAGTATAATTTGAAAATACCAATACAATAGAATGGCCCGCCCTGTTCTTCATTCACAATCAGTGATTACATAATTATGCATCGTTAGCTTCCCCTCGTTCATAAACTCACCCATTCTCCCCATCATACTTCACTTCATTTATTTCATCTGTTGCTATATGTGTGAAATTAGTTTAGGTTCAGTTGAGGCAATTATCGGGGTGATTACCAACTGGGCACGGCACCTTCCACTGTAGGGGGAAGGAACGGAGCAGGCCCTCCTAAAACTGGTTCTAACTCCAGTTCTGTTTGTCATTTTAAGATTCTGACAACGGCAGTCTGTTACATAAACTTATTCAGGAAAAGTCGAGGACGGAGGGGAGCGTGACTTTAAACAATGGCAGAGTAATAAAACAATGAAATTCATGAGCAGTCAAAATGATTAACGGTTCTAGTGTTAACCCTGCTTGCATGACTGAATCTGAAATCTGAGCTTTGCTGCTGACGCACTTTTGCAGTATGTGTCTGTGTGTGTCTGTGTGTCAGCAGGGAACAGCGACTCTTCGTTTCATAAAGGTTGCACACATCAGAGATAGAGTGAGAGAGAGGGAAATGTCAGTACTAGCATCTTGAGAGAGGGAGGAAGCTAGAAAGAGAGAGCGAGCGACAGATGAGAGGAAGAGGGAGATGGAGTGGAAGAGAGAGGAAGAGAGAGATGGAGTTGAAGAGAGAGGAAGAGAGAGATGGAGTGGAAGAGAGGAAGAGGGAGATGGAGTGGAAGAGAGAGGAAGAGGGAGATGGAGTGGAAGAGAGAGGCTGCGGAGTAGAGAGGTAGACAGAATGGACTGTGTGTGTCTGTGTGTAACATACCGAGTGGTCTCCATCAGGGTCCTGTAGAGAGCTATAGTAGGCGGCTCTCTCATCCTCTTCATCCATATAGACAGGAGGCTCATATGACGTCAGGAAGGTGGACGGTCGGTACAGGTGCTTGTTCAGGTGGTGCTGCCTCTTATTGGACACCTACAGACAACATCATCAACATCAACAGCAGCATCAACAACAGCAGCATCAACAACAGCAGCAGCATCATCAACAGCAACATCATCAACAGCAGCAGTATCATCATCAACAGCAGCATCATCATCAACAACAGCATCATCAACAGCAGCAGCATCATCAACATCAACAACAGCAGCATCATCATCAACAGATTGCTTCTTGTTCCTGTTTTACTTAGTTATTGAACTAAACATACAGTGGGGAAAAAAGTATTTAGTCAGCCACCAATTGTGCAAGTTCTCCCACTTAAAAAGATGAGAGAGGCCTGTAATTTTCATCATAGGTACACGTCAACTATGACAGAAAAAAAATCCAGAAAATCACATTGTAGGATTGTTAATGAATTTATTTGCAAATTATGGTGGAAAATAAGTATTTGGTCAATAACAAAAGTTTCTCAATACTTTGTTATATACCCTTTGTTGGCAATGACACAGGTCAAACGTTTTCTGTAAGTCTTCACAAGGTTTTCACACACTGTTGCTGGTATTTTGGCCCATTCCTCCATGCAGATCTCCTCTAGAGCAGTGATGTTTTGGGGCTGTCGCTGGGCAACACACACTTTCAACTCCCTCCAAAGATTTTCTATGGGGTTGAGATCTGGAGACTGGCTAGGCCACTCCAGGACCTTGAAATGCTTCTTACGAAGCCACTCCTTCGTTGCCAGGGCGGTGTGTTTGGGATCATTGTCATGCTGAAAGACCCAGCCACGTTTCATCTTCAATGCCCTTGCTGATGGAAGGAGGTTTTCACTCAAAATCTCACGATACATGGCCCCATTCATTCTTTCCTTTACACGGATCAGTCGTCCTGGTCCCTTTGCAGAAAAACAGCCCCAAAGCATGATGTTTCCACCCCCATGCTTCACAGTAGGTATAGTGTTCTTTGGATGCAACTCAGCATTCTTTGTCCTCCAAACACGACGAGTTGAGTTTTTACCAAAAAGTTCTATTTTGGTTTCATCTGACCATATAACATTCTCCCAATCCTCTTCTGGATCATCCAAATGCACTCTAGCAAACTTCAGATGGGCCTGGACATGTACTGGCTTAAGCAGGGGGACACGTCTGGCACTGCAGGATTTGAGTCCCTGGCGGCGTAGTGTGTTACTGATGGTAGGCTTTGTTACTTTGGTCCCAGCTCTCTGCAGGTCATTCACTAGGTCCCCCCGTGTGGTTCTGGGATTTTTGCTCACCGTTCTTGTGATCATTTTGACCCCACGGGGTGAGATCTTGCGTGGAGCCCCAGATCGAGGGAGATTATCAGTGGTCTTGTATGTCTTCCATTTCCTAATAATTGCTCCCACAGTTGATTTCTTCAAACCAAGCTGCTTACCTATTGCAGATTCAGTCTTCCCAGCCTGGTGCAGGTCTACAATTTTGTTTCTGGTGTCCTTTGACAGCTCTTTGGTCTTGGCCATAGTGGAGTTTGGAGTGTGACTGTTTGAGGTTGTGGACAGGTGTCTTTTATACTGATAACAAGTTCAAACAGGTGCCATTAATACAGGTAACGAGTGGAGGACAGAGGAGCCTCTTAAAGAAGAAGTTACAGGTCTGTGAGAGCCAGAAATCTTGCTTGTTTGTAGGTGACCAAATACTTATTTTCCACCATAATTTGCAAATAAATTCATAAAAAATCCTACAATGTGATTTTCTGGAGAATTTTTTTTCTCAATTTGTCTGTCATAGTTGACGTGTACCTATGATGAAAATTACAGGCCTCTCTCATCTTTTTAAGTGGGAGAACTTGCACAATTGGTGGCTGACTAAATACCTTTTTCCCCCACTGTACTTGCTGCGGATCCCACCTCTGCCACCAACTGCCCGGCAGCCAGAGGGGGGTAAAACTGATGTGATCCTTAGACTGCCTCATCCCCACACCTTCTTTTTACGCTGCTGCTACTCTCTGTGTATTATCTATGCATAGTCACTGTACCTCTACCCACATGTACATATTACCTCAATTACCTCGACTAACCTGTGCCCCCGCACATTGAGTCTGTACCGGTACCCCCCTGTATAGAGCCTCCCTACTGTTATTTTATTTTACTGCTGCTCTTTAATTCTATTTTTCTTCTTTTTTTTTTTTTACTTATCAATTTTTTACTTAACACTTATTTTTCTTAAAACTGCATTGTTGGTTAAGGGCTTGTCATTAAGCATTTCACGTTAAGGTCTACACCTGTTGTATTCGGCACATGTGGCAAATAAAATTATATTTGATAACCATTTTTTAAATGTATTTCATGAAGTTAATATTATCTCAAACGCTTCAAGGTATATACATGTGTGGTTGGGATGAAGTGGACTAGTCCATTGCCATGCATAGCTATCTACCAGTTTAGGTGTTCCTGAACTTAATTGTTTGCTACCGAGTTGGTTGCTCCGGTTTAAGCCAGGTGTGGTGAGTTAGATAGTTAGCGTGTAGTTCACCCATGCTTTCAGTCTCCCTCAGTCTCGTTCTAATCATGTTTTATTTGATGTAAACTAAAAAGTGTACATGACTAAATATGGTCATTTAAAATAACGAACGCAATTAGCTTAAATCACGGTTTTTCCATAGTGTTACGTCGTCTAATTAACAGAGTAAAGTCATTCTAATTAAATGCTCATTCTCATTGGTTAACAAGTATGGGCGGGGTTGTGGAATGTGCTCCACAGCAGTTTGTTGTGTCCTGTACGTACAGGCATTTAGGCTGTCCTGGTAGACTCTCTTTAAGTCCCTGTAGCGTCAGGCTCCGTTTACGGCTGGAAAAGGGGTAATGCCTTAGTTACGCCGTTTAGCATTTAGGCCTAGTCTTCCGCTGCAGTAGAACCCTATTGAGGGCCGAGCTTTTGACTCGCCGTCATCCATCATGTTTGTGAGTTTTCGTATCCTGAATGGTGCGGCTATGGACAACTTTGTTTGAGACAAGCCACGTATCCTGAAACACTGCCTCTGTAATAAATGCAAGTATTGTTTCTGTCCAAATCACAGGTCCGCCTCATTCCCACCTATCACCTCCCTTGGCTCCTCTGGGTCAGGTATCCTACTCCCCCAGGTAAACTAGGTGAGCTACAACAACATTGTGAGATGTCTGGGGGGGTCAAACCCAGTAAATAAAGGAATATCCAGGTACCTTCTTGCTACACATGTTAGGGATCCTCCCGGGAACAGGGATTCCTGCTTTAGTCAGTTTGATGAAGTACTTCTGAACGCGGCTGGCCACCTGCGCGCACACACACGGAGAACAAAACGTTTAGCTCAAAGATAATACATTGTTGCGTTTAGTGTGTGTGTGCAGGTGTGTGTGTGTGACCTGTTTAGCGGTCCTGTTGCCCAGGGCGTCAGCTATCTTCTGCCAGCGTTTAGACTCCACCTCCTCAGGAGAGAACTTCAGCAGCAGATGCTCCAACTTTTTCTACACAGAAACAACTCATTTAGGATGCTCATTATTAACGTTCTACACAGAAACAACTCATTTAGGATGCTCATTAATAACGTTCCACACAGAAACAACTCATTTAGGATGCTCATTAATAACGTTCTACACAGAAACAACTCATTTAGGATGCTCATTAATAACGTTCTACACAGAAACAACTCATTTAGGATGCTCATTAATAACGTTCCGCACAGAAACAACTCATTTAGGATGCTCATTAATAACGTCCTACACAGAAACAACTCATTTAGGATGCTCATTAATAACGTCCTACACAGAAACAACTCATTTAGGATGCTCATTAATAACGTCCTACACAGAAACAACTCATTTAGGATGCTCATTAATCACGTTCTACACAGAAACAACTCATTTAGGATGCTCATTAATAAAGTTCCGCACAGAAACAACTCATTTAGGATGCTCATTAATAACGTTCTACACAGAAACAACTCATTTAGGATGCTCATTAATAACGTTCTACACAGAAACAACTCATTTAGGATGCTCATTAATAACGTTCCGCACAGAAACAACTCATTTAGGATGCTCATTAATAACGTCCTACACAGAAACAACTCATTTAGGATGCTCATTAATAACGTCCTACACAGAAACAACTCATTTAGGATGCTCATTAATAACGTCCTACACAGAAACAACTCATTTAGGATGCTCATTAATAACGTTCTACACAGAAACAACTCATTTAGGATGCTCATTAATAAAGTTCCGCACAGAAACAACTCATTTAGGATGCTCATTAATAACGTCCTACACAGAAACAACTCATTTAGGATGCTCATTAATAACGTTCTACACAGAAACAACTCATTTAGGATGCTCATTAATAAAGTTCCGCACAGAAACAACTCATTTAGGATGCTCATTAATAACGTCCTACACAGAAACAACTCATTTAGGATGCTCATTAATAACGTTCTACACAGAAACAACTCATTTAGGATGCTCATTAATAATGTCCTACACAGAAACAACTCATTTAGGATGCTCAATAATAACGTTCCACACAGAAACAACTCATTTAGGATGCTCATTAATAACGTTCTACACAGAAACAACTCATTTAGGATGCTCATTAATAACGTTCTACACAGAAACAACTCATTTAGGATGCTCATTAATAACGTTCCGCACAGAAACAACTCATTTAGGATGCTCATTAATAACGTCCTACACAGAAACAACTCATTTAGGATGCTCATTAATAACGTCCTACACAGAAACAACTCATTTAGGATGCTCATTAATAACGTCCTACACAGAAACAACTCATTTAGGATGCTCATTAATAACGTTCTACACAGAAACAACTCATTTAGGATGCTCATTAATAAAGTTCCGCACAGAAACAACTCATTTAGGATGCTCATTAATAACGTCCTACACAGAAACAACTCATTTAGGATGCTCATTAATAACGTTCTACACAGAAACAACTCATTTAGGATGCTCATTAATAAAGTTCCGCACAGAAACAACTCATTTATGATGCTCATTAATAACGTCCTACACAGAAACAACTCATTTAGGATGCTCATTAATAACGTCCTACACAGAAACAACTCATTTAGGATGCTCATTAATAACGTCCTACACAGAAACAACTCATTTAGGATGCTCATTAATAACGTTCTACACAGAAACAACTCATTTAGGATGCTCATTAATAACGTCCTACACAGAAACAACTCATTTAGGATGCTCATTAATAACGTTCTACACAGAAACAACTCATTTAGGATGCTCATTAATAAAGTTCCGCACAGAAACAACTTATTTAGGATGCTCATTAATAACGTCCTACACAGAAACAACTCATTTAGGATGCTCATTAATAACGTCATACACAGAAACAACTCATTTAGGATGCTCATTAATAACGTTCCACACAGAAACAACTCATTTAGGATGCTCATTAATAACGTTCCACACAGAAACAACTCATTTAGGATGCTCATTAATAACGTTCTACACAGAAACAACTCATTTAGGATGCTCATTAATAACGTCCTACACAGAAACAACTCATTTAGGATGCTCATTAATAACGTTCCGCACAGAAACAACTCATTTAGGATGCTCATTAATAACGTTCCGCACAGAAACAACTCATTTAGGATGCTCATTAATAACGTCCTACACAGAAACAACTCATTTAGGATGCTCATTAATAACGTTCCGCACAGAAACAACTTATTTAGGATGCTCATTAATAACTTTCTGGTAACAAAAAAAAAAAATAATGCTTGAAAGAGAGGATCTCGAATCTGTATGGTATTGTTCTACGCTCTTGGCTGAGACATCTGTGAGATTTAAATGAGTCAAAATTCATTTATTTATTCTTTGTAAAATAAAGAATTTCCCGTCAGTACCTGCTCCTCCACGGTCCACAGCTGGTTGAAGGTGTCAGGTTTACTCTGGTGACACAGCCTCCCTCTGATCATCTGGAGACAGAGAGACATGTTAGAGACAGACGGGTAGACAGACAGACAGACAGGCAGGCATGCAGACGCCCTCGGATCATCTGGAGACAGAGAGACATGTTAGAGACAGACGGGTAGACAGACAGACAGACAGGCAGGCATGCAGACGCCCTTGGATCATCTGGAGACAGAGAGACAGGTCATGTTTAAGACTGCGGAAGGATCCCCAATATGGTGCAGAAGTTGAACATGTCTATACACTGAGTGTACAAAACATTAAAGAACACCTGCAAGATATGATCCCTTATTGATGTCACCTGTTAAATCCACTTCAAATCAGTGTAGATGATGGGGGAGGAGACCGGTTAAAGAAGGATTTTTAAAGCCTTGAGACAATTGAGACATGGATTGTGCCAGGCACACCGGTTTGAATGTGTCAAGAACTGCAACGCTGCTGGGTTTTTCACGCTCAACAGTTTCCCGTGTGTATCAAGAATGGTCCACCACCCAAAGGACATCCAGCCAACTTCACACAACTGTGGGAAGCATTGGAGTCAACATGGGCCAGCATCCCTGTGGAACGCTTTCGACACCTTGTAGAGTCCATGCCCTGATGAATTGAGGCTGTTCTGAGGGCAAAAGGGGGGGGGGGGGGGGGGGTCCTTAATGTTTGGTATACTCAGTGTATACTACGAATATATATTTTTTTACTGAATACTTTTCATACTTTTATTAGTAAATGTCATGAGCGATTGCAAGTTAACATTTCACTGTGTACACTTTTCTTTATCCTGTGCATGTGACAAATAAACGTAGATTTCAAGAGTGCCTTGGTTTTTCAAGATTAGAAATAAACCCTCAAACCAAATACTGCTGCGTATCCACATAGTACACCGAGTCTGCTCCGTTCTGACTGACTGGTAAACACGTCAAGTCAAATAAATATCACGTTCGAAAGACAAAGCATGTCAAATCCACTGTGAGTAACTTTCTGAGAATCCATCCATCGTCTTTTTCTGCTAGCCCTGACACTACTAAGTTTGACTGACTACAGCGCATTCGGAAAGTATTCAGACCCCCCTTGACTTTTTCCACATTTCGTTACAGCCTTATTCTAAAATTGATTAAATTGTTTTTTTTTTTTTTTTTTTTTTTTACACACAGTACCCCATAATGACAAAGCAAAAACTGATTTTTAGAAATGTTTGCAAATGTATTACAAACAAAAAACTGAAATATCACATTTACATAAGTATTCAGACCCTTTACTCAGTACTCTGTTGAAGCACCTTTGGCAGCGATTGCAGCCTCATGTCTTCTTGAGTTTCTCCCAAAATATCCTCTGTGTAAAACGTTAAAAAAAGCAGTTAAATTCTACAACCAACTAAAAGGAAGCGATTCCCAAACCTTCCATAACAAAGCCATCACCTACAGAGAGATGAACCTGGAGAAGAGTCCCCTAAGCAAGCTGGTCCTGGGGCTCTGTTCATAAACACAAACAGACCCCACAGTGCCCCAGGACAGCAACACAATTAGACCCAACCAAATCATGAGAAAACAAAAAGAGAATTACTTGAAACATTGGAAAGTATCAACAACAAAACAGAGCAAACTAGAATGCTATTTGGCCCTAAACAGAGAGTACACAGTGGCAGAATACCTGACCACTGTGACTGACCCAAACTTAAGGAAAGCTTTGACTATGTACAGACTCAGTGAGCATAGCCTTGCTATTGAGAAAGGCCACCGTAGGCAGACCTGGCTCTCAAGAGAAGACAGGCTATGTGCACACTGCCCACAAAATGAGGTGGAAACTGAGCTGCACTTCCTAACTTCCTGCCAAATGTATGACCATATTAGAGACACATATTTCCCTCAGATTACAAAGACTCACTAAGAATTCGAAAACAAACCCAATTTTGATAAACTCCCTTATCTATTGGGTGAAAAACCACAGTGTGCCGTCACAGCAACAAGATTTATGACCTGTTGCCACAAGAAAAGGGCAACCAGTGAAGAACAAACGCCATTGTAAATACAACCCATATTTATGTTTATTTATTTTCCCATTTGTACTTTAACTATTTGCACATTGTTACAGCACTGTATATAGCCATCATATGACATTTGAAATGTCTTTATTCTTTTGGAACTTTTGTGAGTGTAATGTTTACTGTTGATTATTTCACTTTTGTTTATTATCTATTTCACTTGCTTTGGCAATATGTTTCCCATGCCAATAAAGCCCCTTAAATTGAATTGAGAGCGAGAGACAGTGTGACTAATAAAAGATGTGAGAGAGAGAGAGTGACTAATGAAAATGTGAGAGAGAGAGATTGAGAGACAGTGTGACTAATAAAAGATGTGAGAGAGAGAGAGAGTGAATAATGAAAATGTGAGAGAGAGAGAGAGCGAGAGACAGTGTGACTAATAAAAGATGTGAGAGAGAGACTAATGAAAATGTGAGAGAGAGAGAGAGAGAGAGAGAGTGGGAGAGAGTGACTAATGAAGATGTGAGAGAGAGAGTGACTAATGAAGATGTGTGAGAGAGAGAGAGTGACTAATGAAGATGTGAGAGAGAGAGTGACTAATGAAGATGTGAGAGAGAGAGTGACTAATGAAGGTGAGGTGAGGTGTGTGTGTGTGTGTGTGTGTGTGTGTGTTCGGAGACAAGGTGCAGTAAAACGGCAATAACTTTTGTGAGCTCTTTATAAGCAATTAGTAGAGAAAGGAGGCAGTTGTGCCCTAGCTACAGGGCTTTGGGTTAACCTGTGGGTTATACCTGTGGGTTATACCTGTGGGTTAACGGTGGGTTATACCTGTGGGTTAACAGTGGGTTAACAGTGGGTTATACCTGTGGGTTAACAGTGGGTTATACCTGTGGGTTATACCTGTGGGTTAACGGTGGGTTATACCTGTGGGTTATACCTGTGGGTTAACAGTGGGTTATACCTGTGGGTTAACAGTGGGTTATACCTGTGGGTTATACCTGTGGGTTAACAGTGGGTTATACCTGTGGGTTAACGGTGGGTTATACCTGTGGGTTAACAGTGGGTTAACAGTGGGTTATACCTGTGGGTTAACAGTGGGTTATACCTGTGGGTTATACCTGTGGGTTAACGGTGGGTTATACCTGTGGGTTAACCTGCGAGTTAACAGTGGGTTAACCTGCGAGTTAACAGTGGGTTAACCTGCGGGTTAACAGTGGGTTATACCTGCGGGTTAACAGTGGGTTATACCTGCGGGTTAACAGTGGGTTATACCTGTGGGTTAACAGTGGGTTATACCTGTGAGTTGCTGCTGTTCTCAGGAGCGTCACTAGAGGGCAGAGCAGAGTACAGGGTTGACGGTTCACCCTCCTCCTCCTTCTTGGGATCCAGAGGGCTTTTTGGTCGGACTGGTAACCTAACTATAGGAAAACAATATATCATATTGATTTATCATATTGATTTATCATATTGATTTATCATATTGATTTATAAATACATGATTTAACACTATTTCATGAAACAACAAAGCTGTTAAGCATTTCCAAAACAAATTCCATATATTCTAATGAGGAAATAAACTAAATGAATCAATCAACTAAATCAATATCTGCCATAACAGTCAACTCACCCTTATCGAATATAAGTTTGAGCCTCCTGGTTTTGCGTTTCTTGTCACAGAACTCCCCCTCGAAGTCTCCCAGCCCCGAGGTGTACTGGTCCCATGAGATGTCTGGCAGCTGAACCACTCTCTGGGGCCGCGGCAGGTCCAACTCCACCTGGGGGTCAAAGGTAAGGGGTCAGAGGTCAGGCAGCTGAACCACTCTCTGGGGCCGCGGCAGGTCCAACTCCACATGGGGGTCAAAGGTAAGGGGTCAGAGGTCAGGCAGCTGAACCACTCTCTGGGGCCGCGGCAGGTCCAACTCCACCTGGGGGTCAAAGGTAAGGGGTCAGAGGTCAGGCAGCTGAACCACTCTCTGGGGCCGCGGCATGCCCAGCTCCACCTGGGGGTCAGAGGTAAGGGGTCAGAGGTCAGGCAGCTGAACCACTCTCTGGGGCCGTGGCAGGTCCAACTCCACCTGGGGGTCAGAGGTAAGGGGTCAGAGGTCAGGCAGCTGGACCACTCTCTGGGGCCGCGGCAGGTCCAACTCCACCTGAGGTTAGAGATCAGGGGTCAACAGGAAGTGGCCTCATAGAATTAGATAAAGGTCACCAGGACCCATGTATGGGCAGGAAACATGGGAACTAGTTCCTCAAAAGTAGACTTTGGCCGAACGTTGTTCTTTGTCAGCCAAGATGAGCAGGTGAAACCTTCCATGTGTCCCGGTTTCGGCCGAGGCTGCCTCTCTTCCCGGTTTCGGCCGAGGCTGCTTCTCTTCCTGGCTCGTGCAGGCTGCCTCTCTTCCTGGCTCGGGCAGGCTGCCTCTCTTCCTGGCTCGGGCAGGCTGCCTCTCTTCCTGGCTCGGGCAGGCTGCCTCTCTTCCCGGTTTCGGCCGAGGCTGCCTCTCTTCCTGGCTCGGGCAGGCTGCCTCTCTTCCTGGTTCGGGCAGGCTGCCTCTCTTCCTGGTTCGGGCAGGCTGCCTCTCTTCCTGGCTCGGGCAGGCTGCCTCTCTTCCTGGCTCGGGCAGGCTGCCTCTCTTTCCGGTTTCGGCCGAGGCTGCTTCTCTTCCTGGCTCGGGCAGGCTGCCTCTCTTCCTGGCTCGGGCAGGCTGCCTCTCTTCCCGGTTTCGGCCGAGGCTGCCTCTCTTCCCGGTTTCGGCCGAGGCTGCCTCTCTTCCTTGCTCAGGCAGGCTTCGGCGGTCGTTGTCTCCGGAGTACTAGCTGCCACCGTTGTATGCTTCGATGTTCATTTGGTTTTGTCTTGATGTTGTACACCTGTTATCGTTTAGCGTTAATTATTGTCCTATAAGTTCTCGTTGTGTTTGTCAGGTGTTGTGTGTGATTGCGCTACTGTTGGTTGTCTGTGCTTCGTTGTTTCCTCCTCTGTTTGGAGAGGGTTCTCGCACATGTTAGTGCGCATTTTGTTTTACGCCTGTGTGCGGATTCTCTCGCCTCCGGGCTTTTTTGGCTCGTGTTCTAAGTGATTGTTCACTAAAGTCTTTTGGACTAAGTTTCTGCGTCCTGCGCCTGATTCCTGCACCACACCCACCTACAGCATCCACTGACACCATGTGGACCACCTGGAGCGACAGCCTCTTGTTGTGGATAAAGGAGGGAGAGCTGGATGGGGTTTGTATAAGAAAACCTTGTGATTAAATGTCGTTTTGCCAATCGATTAGTGTATTTTTTGTCCGAGCATGTGTTTCTCATTACATTAGCATTTCTTCAAGTTCCTGTACAAAGTACAGTGTTTCTTTAAATAAAGTGTTTTCAACCCATAATAAATGACTAAGACAAGATCAAAGATGGCTACAAGGTAAGCTAGTCTTTTGTCTTTTATTATGTTTCAATTTGATAATTGTCCTCATACTCCCCATTTAACTATTTTAGAATATCATTACCGTAACTGTGTAATACTTAATGTTGGAGAAAATGTTTTGTTTCAACTATTTCCAGCAGAATATATTATAGAGAGCATGAATTGATTATGTATTTTTCATTTTGCTTAGTCATAATGGCTTCTGCCATTGTTAGCTAAATTTGCTAGGGCTTCTCATTCCGTTAATGGCCAATTCTCATTGCCATATTTTATTTCACCTTTATTTGACACGGTCCCCCTGTTCCTAGCTCCTAGCCATCTTTGCAATAGGTATTAATGCACTGTTAGAGCTATGAACATAAGCATTTCGCTACACCCGCGATAAGATCTGCAAAATATGTGATAACATATGTTTCCCATGCCAATAAAGCTCTTTGAATATAATTAAGAGAGAGAGAGACGGACAAAAGGAGAGAGAGAGAGCAAGCGAGAGAGAGACAGACAGAGAGAGACAGAGAAAGAGAGAGAGAGAGACAGAGAGAGACAGAGTGTTACTGTAATCCTGAATATTATCATCACAAGGCTTTCTAATACAAACACCCCAACCCAGAGAGAGACCCTATAGAGCAACTGGCCCAACCCAGAGAGAGACCATATAGAGCAACTGGCCCAACCCAGAGAGAGACCATAAAGAGCAACTGGCCCAACCCAGAGAGAGACCATATAGAGCAACTGGCCCAACCCAGAGAGACCATATAGAGCAACTGGCCCAACCCAGAGAGAGACCATATAGAGCAACTGGCCCAACCCAGAGAGAGACCATAAAGAGCAACTGGCCCAACCCAGAGAGAGACCATATAGAGCAACTGGCCCAACCCAGAGAGAGACCATATAGAGCAACTGGCCCAACCCAGAGAGAGACCATAAAGAGCAACTGGCCCAACCCAGAGAGAGACCATAAAGAGCAACTGGCCCAACCCAGAGAGAGACCATAAAGAGCAACTGGCCCAACCCAGAGAGAGACCATAAAGAGCAACTGGCCCAACCCAGAGAGAGACCCTTTAGAGAAACTGGCCCAAAATCACAAGCTAAATTCAACAATTCCACCATCAATATTAAAATTAAAACAAATAGAAATCTCTATCCAAAATTCATACACTAATCTATGGCAAAACGAAATTATGTTTAATCACAAACTTCAAACGTTACCAAATTCTAAACAGAGATATCAAATTAGCACAACGTCAAAATCAAATATTTCAAACAAAGACGTTAATAATGTTGAGACTGAGTGACCATAGCCTGGCAAGAGAGACGGGATGCGAAAACTAAACAAGGACAGGCAGAGAAGAGAGACGGGATGCCAAAACTAAACACGGACAGGCAGAGAAGAGAGACGGGATGCCAAAACTAAACAATGACAGGCAGAGAAGAGAGACGGGATGCCAAAACTAAACACGGACAGGCAGAGAAGAGAGACGGGATGCCAAAACTAAACACGGACAGGCAGAGAAGAGAGACGGGATGCCAAAACTAAACACGGACAGGCAGAGAAGAGAGACGGGATGCCAAAACTAAACAAGGACAGGCAGAGAAGAGAGACGGGATGCCAAAACTAAACACGGACAGGCAGAGAAGAGAGACGGGATGCCAAAACTAAACACGGACAGGCAGAGAAGAGAGACGGGATGCCAAAACTAAACAAGGACAGGCAGAGAAGAGAGACGGGATGCCAAAACTAAACACGGACAGGCAGAGAAGAGAGACGGGATGCCAAAACGAAACAAGGACAGGCAGAGAAGAGAGACGGGATGCCAAAACTAAACAAGGACAGGCAGAGAAGAGAGACGGGATGCCAAAACGAAACAAGGACAGGCAGAGAAGAGAGACGGGATGCCAAAACTAAACACGGACAGGCAGAGAAGAGAGACGGGATGCCAAAACTAAACAAGGACAGGCAGAGAAGAGAGACGGGATGCCAAAACTAAACACGGAACAGGCAGAGAAGAGAGACGGGATGCCAAAACTAAACAAGGACAGGCAGAGAAGAGAGAAGGGATGCCAAAACTAAACACGGACAGGCAGAGAAGAGAGACGGGATGCCAAAACGAAACAAGGACAGGCAGAGAAGAGAGACGGGATGCCAAAACTAAACAAGGACAGGCAGAGAAGAGAGACGGGATGCCAAAACGAAACAAGGACAGGCAGAGAAGAGAGACGGGATGCCAAAAACTAAACACGGACAGGAAGAGAAGAGAGACGGGATGCCAAAACTAAACAAGGGACAGGCAGAGAAGAGAGACGGGATGCCAAAACTAAACAAGGACAGGCAGAGAAGAGAGACGGGATGCCAAAACTAAACAAGGACAGGCAGAGAAGAGAGACGGGATGCCAAAACTAAACACGGACAGGCAGAGAAGAGAGACGGGATGCCAAAACTAAACACGGACAGGCAGAGAAGAGAGACGGGATGCCAAAACTAAACACGGACAGGCAGAGAAGAGAGACGGGATGCCAAAACTAAACACGGACAGGCAGAGAAGAGAGACGGGGATGCCAAACTAAACACGGACAGGCAGAGAGAGAGACGGGATGCCAAAACCTAAACAAGGACAGGCAGAGAAGAGAGACGGGATGCCAAAACTAAACACGGACAGGCAGAGAAGAGGAGACGGGATGCCAAAACTAAACAAGGACAGGCAGAGAAGAGAGACGGGATGCCAAAACTAAACACGGACAGGCAGAGAAGAGAGACGGGGATGCCAAAACTAAACACGGACAGGCAGAGAGAGAGACGGGATGCCAAAACTAAACAAGGACAAGGCAGAGAAGAGAGACGGGATGCCAAAACTAAACACGGACAGGCAGAGAAGAGAGACGGGATGCCAAAACTAAACAAGGACCAGGCAGAGAAGAGAGACGGGATGCCAAAACTAAACACGGGACAGGACAGAGAAGAGAGACGGGATGCCAAAACTAAACACGGACAGGCAGAGAAGAGAGACGGGATGCCAAAACTAAACAAGGACAGGCAGGAAGAGAGACGGGGATGCCAAAACTAAACACGGACAGGCAGAGAAGAGAGACGGGATGCCAAAACTAAACACGGACAGGCAGAGAAGAGAGACGGGATGCCAAAACTAAACACGGACAGGCAGAGAAGAGAGACGGGATGCCAAAACTAAACAAGGACAGGCAGAGAAGAGAGACGGGATGCCAAAACTAAACACGGACAGGCAGAGAAGAGAGACGGGATGCCAAAACTAAACACAGGACAGGCAGAGAAGAGAGACGGGATGCCAAAACTAAACACGGACAGGCAGAGAAGAGAGACGGGATGCCAAAACTAATCAAGGACAGGCAGAGAAGAGAGACGGGATGCCAAAACTAAACACGGACAGGCAGAGAAGAGAGACGGGATGCCAAAACTAAACACGGACAGGCAGAGAAGAGAGACTTTGTGGGGAAGCAGAGGAAGAGCTTCTCTTCTGACTGCACTGCTCCACATCTGACTCAGGGGGTATTCATCTGACTCAGGGGGTATTCATCTGACTCAGGGGGTATTCATCTGACTCAGGGGGTATTCATCTGACTCAGGGGGTATTCATCTGACTCAGGGGGTATTCATCTGACTCAGGGGGTATTCATCTGACTCAGGGGGTATTCATCTGACTCAGGGGGTATTCATCTGACTCAGGGGGTATTCATCTGACTCAGGGGTATTCATCTGACTCAGGGGTATTCATCATTACATTTGAAGAACGAATTGCAGGATTTCTTAAACTGCATGTTGAGGAGAAAATCCAAAATGTTCTAGGAGAAAACGTAGACAGCAGACCTTGTTATAGGAGAAAACGTAGACAGCAGACCTTGTTATAGGAGAAAACGTAGACAGCAGACCTTGTTATAGGAGAAAACGTAGACAGCAGACCTTGTTATAGGAGAAAACGTAGACAGCAGACCTTGTTATAGGAGAAAACGTAGACAGCAGACCTTGTTATAGGAGAAAACGTAGACAGCAGACCTTGTTATAGGAGAAAACGTAGACAGCAGACCTTGTTCTAGGAGAAAACGTAGACAGCAGACCTTGTTATAGGAGAAAACGTAGACAGCAGACCTTGCAGCAGAGTATGTCCTGGTCTGTTATTATAGAATAGCTTGTTTGTGTTATTTGTAATTTTTTCATGGATTAATTTAGTTTTTTTTCCTTCTGTAGGTAATTATTAATATAACCCATCATATACCTGTTATAACCCATCATATACCTGTTATTACCCATCACCTACCCGTTATTACCCATCACCTACCCGTTATTACCCATCATATACCTGTTATTACCCATCACCTACCCGTTATTACCCATCACCTACCCGTTATTACCCATCACCTACCCGTTATTACCCATCACCTACCTGTTATTACCCATCACCTACCCGTTATTACCCATCACCTACCCGTTATTACCCATCACCTACCCGTTATTACCCATTTATTACCCATCACCTACCCGTTATTACCCATCACCTACCCGTTATTACCCATTTATTACCCATCACCTACCCGTTATTACCCATCACATACCTATTAGAATTCTGATTATACAGTACCTGTTTCTGCAGCCAAGGGTGATGGTTACTAGTATTATTATTACTACTACAACGCTTCTATACCGTACACCAGCTGATTCTGCAGGGTTAAGAGTTACAACGCATCATACACCGGTTATAACAGGCTATAACCTATCATGTAAAGTACAGTACCTGTTTCTGCAGCTGCTCCACAAAGCTGACGGGGTCTTGGAGAGCTTCTCTCTGATGTCTGGCCAGACGCTCCAAGTCCAGTATCCCCTGAGTTCTCTGGGCCTCCAACACCCCTACAGTCTGGAGTAACCTCTGGTAACTGGTGGAGGGGGAGAGAGGACAACATGCATCAGAGAATCCAACCACCAGCACCTGGAGTAACCTCTGGTAACTGGTGGAGGGGGAGAGAGGACAACATGCATCAGAGAATCCAACCACCAGCACCTGGAGTAACCTCTGGTAACTGGTGGAGGGGGAGAGAGGACAACATGCATCAGAGAATCCAACCACCAGCACCTGGAGTAACCTCTGGTAACTGGTGGAGGGGGAGAGAGAGGACAACATGCATCAGAGAATCCAACCACCAGCACCTGGAGTAACCTCTGGTAACTGGTGGAGGGGGAGAGAGGACAACATGCATCAGAGAATCCAACCACCAGCACCTGGAGTAACCTCTGGTAACTGGTGGAGGGGGAGAGAGGACAACATGCATCAGAGAATCCAACCACCAGCACCTGGAGTAACCTCTGGTAACTGGTGGAGGGGGAGAGAGGACAACATGCATCAGAGAATCCAACCACCAGCACCTGGAGTAACCTCTGGTAACTGGTGGAGGGGGAGAGAGGACAACATGCATCAGAGAATCCAACCACCAGCACCTGGAGTAACCTCTGGTAACTGGTGGAGGGGGAGAGAGAGGACAACATGCATCAGAGAATCCAACCACCAGCACCTGGAGTAACCTCTGGTAACTGGTGGAGGGGGAGAGAGGACAACATGCATCAGAGAATCCAACCACCAGCACCTGGAGTAACCTCTGGTAACTGGTGGAGGGGGAGAGAGAGGACAACATGCATCAGAGAATCCAACCACCAGCACCTGGAGTAACCTCTGGTAACTGGTGGAGGGGGAGAGAGGACAACATGCATCAGATAATCCAACCACCAGCACCTGGAGTAACCTCTGGTAACTGGTGGAGGGGGGGAGAGGACAACATGCATCAGAGAATCCAACCACCAGCACCTGGAGTAACCTCTGGTAACTGGTGGAGGGGGAGAGAGAGGACAACATGCATCAGAGAATCCAACCACCAGCACCTGGAGTAACCTCTGGTAACTGGTGGAGGGGGAGAGGACAACATGCATCAGAGAATCCAACCACCAGCACCTGGAGTAACCTCTGGTAACTGGTGGAGGGGGGGAGAGGACAACATGCATCAGAGAATCCAACCACCAGCACCTGGAGTAACCTCTGGTAACTGGTGGAGGGGGAGAGAGGACAACATGCATCAGAGAATCCAACCACCAGCACCTGGAGTAACCTCTGGTAACTGGTGGAGGGGGAGAGGACAACATGCATCAGAGAATCCAACCACCAGCACCTGGAGTAACCTCTGGTAACTGGTGGAGGGGGAGAGAGGACAACATGCATCAGAGAATCCAACCACCAGCACCTGGACTATAATGGTACCCTGGTCAAAAGTAGTGCACTATATTATAGGGAATAGGGTGCCATTTGGGAGGGATCCACACTATGGGAGAAATAGACAGCAGCATGTATGTAAATCAGGAAACACATCAGAGAGGTAAGGCTGTGTCTGTCCCGAAACAGGAAACACATCAGAGAGGTAAGACTGTGTCAATGTCCCAAAACAGGAAACACATCAGAGAGGTAAGACTGTGTCTGTGTCCCAAAACAGGAAACACATCAGAGAGGTAAGGCTGTGTCTGTGTCCCAAAACAGGAAACACATCAGAGAGGTAAGACTGTGTCTGTCCCAAAACAGGAAACACATCAGAGAGGTAAGACTGTGTCTGTCCCAAAACAGGAAACACATCAGAGAGGTAAGGCTGTGTCTGTGTCCCAAAACAGGAAACACATCAGAGAGGTAAGACTGTGTCTGTGTCCCAAAACAGGAAACACATCAGAGAGGTAAGGCTGTGTCTGTGTCCCAAGCCGTTCTATTCCCTATTTAGTGCACTACTTTCGCCCAGGGCCCATAGGGGGTGAGAGCCTGTCACAAAGCAGGGGAGAGCTGCTAACTGATCAACAATCATCTGATCAGATACTGATTGACCCTGCTTTGTGAGCCTGTGTTATTTTCATGGATGTGCTGCATACCATTCCCCAAAACAGGTATCGTCCCAAATCTCTCAAATCAACTGTAGGTATCATGGTGCTTAGTGCTACAGATGGTCTTCCTCCCAAACATGACCTTATTTCCTATAATAATGTATTTATTTTGACAAGTCCTATATTGAACGACTGGCACACTAGGTCGGACACCCATGCATACCCCACAAGACATGCCACCAGAGGTCTCTTCACAGTCCCCAAGTCCAGAACAGACTATGGGAGGAGCACAGTACTACATAGAGCCATGACTACATGGAACTCTATTCCACATCAGGTAACTGATGCAAGCAGTAGAATCAGATTTAAAAACAGATAAAATACACCTTATGGAACAGCGGGGACTGTGAAGCAACACAAACATAGACACAGACACATGGATACACACACACGATAACATACGCACTATACACACACGTACACATGGATTTTGTGTTGTAGATATGTGGTAGTGGAGTTGGGGCCTGAGGGCAAACACTTAGTGTGTTGTGAAATCTGTTATGAATGTAATGTAATGTTTTTTAAATGTATAACTGCCTTAAATGTTGCTGGACCTCAGGAAGAGTAGCTGCTGCCTTGGCAGGAACTAATGGGGATCCATAATAAACCCCAGGAAGAGTAGCTGCTGCCTTGGCAGGAACTAATGGGGATCCATAATCAACCCCAGGAAGAGTAGCTGCTGCCTTGGCAGGAACTAATGGGGATCCATAATAAACCCCAGGAAGAGTAGCTGCTGCCTTGGCAGGAACTAATGGGGATCCATAATCAACCCCAGGAAGAGTAGCTGCTGCCTTGGCAGGAACTAATGGGGATCCATAATAAACCCCAGGAAGAGTAGCTGCTGCCTTGGCAGGAACTAATGGGGATCCATAATAAACCCCAGGAAGAGTAGCTGCTGCCTTGGCAGGAACTAATGGGGATCCATAATAAACCCCAGGAAGAGTAGCTGCTGCCTTGGCAGGAACTAATGGGGATCCATAATAAACCCCAGGAAGAGTATCTGCTGCCTTGGCAGGAACTAATGGGGATCCATAATAAACCCCAGGAAGAGTAGCCGCTGCCTTGGCAGGAACTAATGGGGACCCATAATAAATACAAATACAAAACCCTGGACAAAAGTAGTGCACTTCGTTAAGGGAATAGGGTGCTATTTTGGACGCATCCTAGGTTTCACAGACTCCTCTGAATGAGATGTATCCAGAAGCATGACCTTTCCATTTAGACGACCTCAGGCTAAAAGAGGAAGCACTAATGAGCAGAAGGTGGAGTGAACGACAGGACTGGTCAAAAGCCATTCCACTGAACAGTTCTACTGATTAAATCACCAGTTAGAATTCTGCATTTACATGTAACTGCCAAAATAAAGGAAACACCAACATAAAGTGTCTTAACAGGGCGTTGGGCCACAACGAGCCAGAACAGCTTCAATGCACCTTGGCATAGATTCTACAAGTGTCTGGAACTCTATTGGAGGGATGCGACACCGTTCTTCCACGAGAAATTACATCATTTGGTGTTTTGTTGATGGTGGTAGGAAACGCTGTCTCAGGCGCCGCTCCAGAATCTCCCATAAGTGTTGAATTGGGTTGAGATCTGGTGACTGAGACGGCCGTGGCATATGGTTTACATAGTTTTCATGGTCATCAAACCATTCAGTGACCACTCGTGCCCTGTGGATGGGGGCATTGTCATCCTATGGGGGCATAGCCATGGTAGCCAAAATAATGGCCTGCCCAGCATTTTTTAACATGACCCTAAGCATGATGGGATGTTTTAATTGCTTAATTAACTCAGGAACCACACCAGTGTGGAACCACCTGCTTTCAATGGATGTATATACAGGTCAGTCCCAGATGGATGGGGGCGTTGTCATCCTAGAAGAGACCACTCCCATCACGATAGAACAGCTTCACCATAGGTTGAAGGTGATCACTCAGAATGGATGTGTATTTACTGGTGTTTACCTTGCCCTCTAAGGGGTTGAGTGGACCTGACCCTTGCCCTCTAAGGGGTTGAGTGGACCTGACCCTTGCCCTCTAAGGGGTTGAGTGGACCTGACCCATGCCCTCTAAGGGGTTGAGTGGACCTGACCCATGCCCTCTAAGGGGTTGAGTGGACCTGACCCATGCCCTCTAAGGGGTTGAGTGGACCTGACCCATGCCCTCTAAGGGGTTGAGTGGACCTGACCCATGCCCTCTAAGGGGTTGAGTGGACCTGACCCTTGCCCTCTAAGGGGTTGAGTGGACCTGACCCATGCCCTCTAAGGGGTTGAGTGGACCTGACCCTTGCCCTCTAAGGGGTTGAGTGGACCTGACCCATGCCAGGAAAATGCACCCCACACCACCACAGAGCCGCCAGCAGTGTTCCCATTACTCTGGCAGTTACCTGTACATCAACATTGAGCTTCTCTTCCCCTTCTAAGTGTGCACTCCTTCACTCCCCCTCATTGATTTAAAAGGAATGGACTTGGAAGACTCCCTCTAGTCAAACCCATGCATTCACCAATCCAACACTGAAATCCCTGAGGGATCACTGGAATCACTGAGGGATCACTGAAATCACTGAGAGATCACTGAAATCACTGAAATCACTGAGAGATCACTGGAATCACTGAAATCACTGAGGGATCACTGGAATCATTTAGAAGGGGAAAGGAAATGAGGGTAAATCCTTGGGGAGTGAACGAGTACACACTTGGGGAGTGAACGAGTACACACTTGGGGAGTGAACGAGTACACAAGAGAATAGGTCTGTAACCTAACACTGGGTTTGTATCAAATGGCACCTTATTCCCAAAACAGTGCCCTTCTTTTGACCAGGGCCCTATGAAACCTTGTCAAAAGTAGTGCACTAAATAGTTAATAGTGTGTGATTTGCAACCCAGATGCTCAGTAGAGCAGCCCTAATTGGACAAGAGCTATAATCAATAACGAGACAGTCATTTCTCTAAACCACTGCATAATGGTCAGATTCTAACCCTACAATCAGAAAACTCCTGTTAGTTTAACTTCCGTCCTCCTTCCTCCTCCTCCACTCCACTTCACGCTCAACAGTTTCCAGTGTGTATCAAGAATGGTCCACCAGCCAAAGGACATCCAGCCAACTTGACACAACTGTGGGAAGCATTGGAGTCAACATGGGCCAGCATCCCTGTGGAACGCTTTCGACACCTTGTAGAGTCCATGCCCTGACGAATTGAGGCTGTTCTGAGGGCAAAAGGGGGATGCAACTCAACATTAGGAAGGTGTTCCGAATGTTTTGTCCACTCAGTGTGTGTGTATATATATATATAATCCCATGAACTCCAACTACGTACTCTTTGTTGTGTTTGAGGGTCAGGTGGTCTGACTCAAAGTAGTACACATCTGGTTCCTCTTCCTCCTCCTGTTGACTTCCTCCTCCTCCTGGCACCTCCTTCCTGTTTAGAACTCCCTTGGCCCCGCAGAGCTCCCCGTGGCCCCCGCTGGCCCCACCGTTCCCCTGCTCCATGGGGACAGACAGGGGAGACCCCTCCCTGGCCTGGATTCTGGAGCCGGAGGAGGGGATAGGAGTAGCTGGAGTAGCGTCCAGCTCTCTCCCCGCCTCCAACCCCTCCCACAGAGGGCCGTTGTCCCTGGGAGGGGAGCAGGGTTTGGGGGAGGAGGAGGGGGCCACAGCCTTGCCCCCGCCGCAGCCCGCCCTACGGGGCGAAGTCCTCAGGGTGTACCTGTGTTCGTGGGGCTCTGTGAAGGAGGGGGGCGAGGTGCTGGAGATAGAGAGGGGGTGGGAGGGGTCTGAGGGGGGGTGGGAGGGGTCTGAGGGGGGGTGGGAGGGGTCTGAGGAGGGGTGGGAGGGGTCTGAGGGGGGGTGGGAGGGGTCTGGGGGGGTCGGGGGGGCTAGCAGTGGCATGGTGGATTCTCCTGAGTTGTTGTTGTTTACAGCGTCCTGCACCACCAGCGGCATGAACGACCATCCGTTAATTCCCCCGCCGCAACTCTCCTGCTCCTCGGTCGCCGCCACCACCTCCTCCTCGGTCGCCGCCACCACCTCCTCCTCGGTCGACATCTCCTCCTCGGTCGCCGCCACCACCACCTCCTCGGTCGCCGTCACCTCCACCTCCTCGGTCACCGCCACCTCCTCCTCCTCGGTCGCCGTCACCTCCTCCTCCTCGGTCGCCGTCACCTCCTCCTCCTCCTCGGTCGCCGTCACCACCACCTCCTCGGTCGCCGTCACCACCACCTCCTCCTCCTCGGTCGCCGCCACCACCACCTCCTCCTCCTCCTCCTCCTCGGTCGCCGCCACCACAACCTCCTCCTCGGTCGCCGTCACCTCCTCCTCCCGACACACCGAGTCCCCCACTACATCCACCTCCTCCTCTCTGACGGACAGGTGGGGAGTAGAGGAGTCCTCCTCAAAAGAGGCCAAAAGAGGAGCAGGATCCTCCCCTGAGTCCTTACCCTCCTCCTCCTGCCCAGGATCAGAGTTTCTAGAAGGCACTATGGGGTCCGGAGGCGCCCCCCTCTGGCTGCCGTTCAGCAGTGCTGGACCAGGACCTGGACAGGTGGCGCTGGTGGCAGCGCTGGGACCCAGGGAGTTTGTCTGAGCATCAGGGCTACTGCTGGTCTGCCCCAGCCCGGTACGTGACTTACGGGAGTTGGAGTTCTGGGGCGGAACAGGGGGATTACAGGAAGTGGAGTTCAGGGGCTGCTGAGCATGGCTGTCGCTCTCAATATGGCCGCCGACGTCATCCTCCTCCTCCTTCTCCTCTCCTTCCTCCTTGACAGTCTCTGAGGGGGCACACGGAGAGGCTGCGGTGGAGTTTTGACTGAGCAGGTCGCCTCCTTCACTGTTCTCCTTGACAGTCGCTGAGGGGGCACACGGGGAGGCGGGGCTGTCAGGTTTGGGGGGCGCAGACGGGGAGTCATCCTTGGATCCATGCGACTCCCCAGAGCGGGAGCACCGTTTGGCCCTTTTGAGGATGGGCGAGGCATCTCTCCCCCCAGCCCCCGACGTCTCCTTCCTCCTCCCCTCACAGTTCTCAGCCTTCTCCGAACCCCCGACCCCTTCTCTCTCTGAGCAGGACAGGACCCTCTTCCTGGGGCTCGCCCATGTCTCCCCATCCACTGAGGTGGCCTTGTGGTGAGCTACCTTTCCCTGGTGAGCCCCAGGCTTCTCTGAGGCACCCGTCTGACCATCCTGCCTCTTCTTGGGGGAGCGTGGGGCCCTGCTGCCGGCGAGCGGCGACCCCTGACCCTCCTCCGGCTGGGCGATACTGCGGTTCCTGAGGGTTCGGCCACAGAAGTTCTCGTCCAATCCATTGAGCCCGACCGATGACCTTGTGACGCGCGAGGAACGGGACGTGGCCATGCTACGGCGGGGGGGCTACTGGCGTCTCATGGTGCTGCTGCAGAATGGGGGCACCTGGGAGCATAGAGGAGACAGAGGTTATAAGGCTTCATAAAGGATACATTAGGTTTTGCATTATTCATCTAGGGGCTTAAATCCTAAAGCACATTTAATTGAAAGGGAATTAATCTTTGTAAGCAAAACATGTTTTTATATCAACACAGAGGATAATGCATAACTGAATAAGTTTCAGCGTTGGGAGATGCTATACTGACAGAGGATGAATACGTTTCAGCGTTGGGAGATGCTATACTGACAGAGGGTGAATAAGTTTCAGCGTTGGGAGATGCTAGACTGACAGAGGGTGAATAAGTTTCAGCGTTGGGAGATGCTAGACTGACAGAGGGTGAATAAGTTTCAGCGTTGGGAGATGCTAGACTGACAGAGGGTGAATAAGTTTCAGCGTTGGGAGATGCTATACTGACAGAGGGTGAATAAGTTTCAGCGTTGGGAGATGCTAGACTGACAGAGGGTGAATAAGTTTCAGCGTTGGGAGATGCTATACTGACAGAGGGTGAATAAGTTTCAGCGTTGGGAGATGCTAGACTGACAGAGGGTGAATAAGTTTCAGCGTTGGGAGATGCTAGACTGACAGAGGGTGAATAAGTTTCAGCGTTGGGAGATGCTAGACTGACAGAGGGTGAATAAGTTTCAGCGTTGGGAGATGCTAGACTGACAGAGGGTGAATAAGGGCAGTATCTTTCATCTAGTGCCAGTTCAAATAAATCACTGGACTTTTCAAATGTCAGCTCAGCTTTGATGCTTCGGCTGTGAGTGCTCTGTGTCGGTCTGGGGAAACAAGGAGACTGGATCCCAAATGGTACCCTATTCCCTATGTAGTGCACTACTTTTCGAAGGGCCATAGGGCTCTGGTCTAAAGTAGTGCACTATATATAGGGAGCCATTTGGGATGCATCCCTCATCTCTCAAGGCCTGGTTTCCCAAAAGCATCTTAAGGCTAAGTTCAAGTCAGAACCTTCGTAGGAGCATCGTTACACTTCCGAGCCGTTTCCCAAAACCACCGTTATTAACATTACACTTGAAAAAACGCTCGTAATCTGATGCCCCGTTTACATCGTAACGTATTTCATTACGCCGTACATGAACTTCATGCAATTTCATTCCACTACTGGACGGACAGACTAGTCTCTCGTCAGAGATCGCATTTATTTTGGGAGATTGCAAAATATGACCTTTTCATTCAAGACAGGAGAAACATATTGTTTCAGTTGATAATAAAAGTTAGTTAGTTACTTTTCCCTCATCTTGTTTTTCTAACTTTCTAGCAAGTCAAGCTAACTTAAAGAGCAGCTAGCTAGCTAAAAGCTAGGCTATACTGTAGCTAGCAACCTCCACCTAATAATCATCAAACACAAACGTCATTACCATCACAATAAACTTGAACGGGAGGCAACAGTCAATATAATTGACTTAACAGCCAATGTTTATTATTTAAACATTACTATAAAAATATTACTCCCGTATAGAAATTGGTAATTGTTTACAAGTTGCTAGCTTTTTTGGATATATCCAAACTGTAGACTAGACAGAAATAGTAGCAAAAGGTGAATGTTTAACTTTTGTTGCACACGTATCCAGTAAAAATGTTGGATTACATAATGAAAAAAGGTTTGACTGCAGAATTTATTAAGCAGCATTGATGCAATGACACTGTCGGTCTGATCGAGGCGTTAACGCCTGCCTCAGATCACTCATAGAACAACTAGCTGGTTCGTTGTTCAATGCTTGTTTTGCAAACTCTACATAAACAATGCTAAACAGCAGCCTCTTGATAGGTGTGCACTGGAATAAAAAGGGTAACTACACCCAAAAATACATTTCTCAAAATGTTTCTCAGACCTCAAAAGTGGTCTCCTGATGTGGTTTAAGCATTGTTGTGGACTTAGAAAATCAACTAAATAGGATATTCTGGTTTTGAGAGCGAAAACCTGAAAAAACAGGGGGGGAAAATAAAAATCTGGAAAAACACAAAAGGAGAAAATGGAATTTGGAGAGAAAAAATTAACGGAATCAGGCAAAAAATGTATTGGGTAAGCATTAGTATAAGCATTAGAATAAGCATAAGCATTAGCATAAGCATTAGCATAAGCATTAGCATTAGCCACCTCAATACAGGCAGCCGTAGGTGGTAATATCTCTCTAGGGAGATGATCTGTCGTCAGTATTGTGAATAATTATAATGTCAAGGAAAGATTTGAATAGAGAAAGCTGATCTGAGAGCAGCTCTCCCTTTCTATCGATCCCATCAGTATTGACATGCTCCAACGACACACTTAGTGACCACTCTCTCTAAGTGGTGGTGTTTTGGGAAACGCATGTTACATCTTCGGTCGTTGTAGGAAAAAATGCATTGTTTAAAACACTCGTAAGCCTAAATTCCATCGCTATCTGGAAACCACCGGGCCCAGGTCAGCAAGACCTGGGATTCACATACTAACTTTGCCTGCCTAGAGACTAATCAATCACTAATTGATTAGTGGAATCGGGTGAGTAGTGTTAAGGCAAAAATGTGTGTAGCTCCCCTGGACCAGGACTTAGAGAGACTGGCTCCCCAGGACCAGGACTAAGAGAGACTGGCTCCACTGGACCAGGACTAAGAGAGACTGGCTCCCCTGGACCAGGACTAAGAGAGACTGGCTCCACTGGACCAGGACTAAGAGAGACTGGCTCCCCTGGACCAGGACTAAGAGAGACTGGCTCCCCTGGACCAGGACTAAGAGAGACTGGCTCCCCTGGACCAGGACTAAGAGAGACTGGCTCCACTGGACCAGGACTAAGAGAGACTGGCTCCCCTGGACCAGGACTAAGAGAGACTGGCTCCCCTGGACCAGGACTAGGAGAGACTGGCTCCCCAGGACCAGGACTAAGAGAGACTGGCTCCCCAGGACCACTCCACTACCCAGGCAGAACACACCGTCTCCACTACCCAGGCAGAACACACCGTCTCCACTACCCAGGCAGAACACACCGTCTCCACTACCCAGGCAGAACACACCGTCCACTACCCAGGCAGAACACACCGTCTCCGCTACCCAGGCAGAACACACCGTCTCCGCTACCCAGGCAGAACACACCGTCTCCACTACCCAGGCAGAACACACCGTCTCCACTACCCAGGCAGAACACACCGTCTCCACTACCCAGGCAGAACACACCGTCTCCACTACCCAGGCAGAACACACCGTCCACTACCCAGGCGAAACACACCGTCCACTACCCAGGCAGAAACACCGTCCACTACCCAGCAGAACCACCGTCTCCGCTACCCAGGCAGAACACAACCGTCTCCGCTACCCAGGCAGAACACACCGTCTCCACTACCCAGGCAGAACACACCGTCCACTACCCAGGCAGAACACAACCGTCCACTACCCATGCAGAACACAACCGTCTCCACTACCCAGGCAGAACACCCGTCTCCACTACCCCAGGCAGAACACACCGTCCACTACCCAGGCAGAACACACCGTCTCCACTACCCAGGCAGAACACACCGTCTCCACTACCCAGGCAGAACACACCGTCCACTACCCCAGGCAGAACACAACCGTCTCCACTACCCAGGCAGAACACACCGTCTCCACTACCCAGGCAGAACACACCGTCCACTACCCAGGCAGAACACACCGTCCACTACCCAGGCAGAACACACCGTCCACTACCCAGGCAGAACACACCGTCCACTACCCAGGCAGAACACCCCGTCTCCACTACCCAGGCAGAACACACCGTCCACTACCCAGGCAGAACACACCGTCTCCACTACCCAGGCAGAACACACCGTCTCCACTACCCAGGCAGAACACGCCGTCTCCACTACCCAGGCAGAACACACCGTCCACTACCCAGGCAGAACACACCGTCTCCACTACCCAGGCAGCCAAGCAGAGGAACAGCGGACATGACAACACACTATCACTCCATCAGTCAATAACTGACTCTGATGCCTGTCTTAAAATAGGGAACAGAGTACTGTGTGTGATCATTTCATTACCTTCCTGTGGTATGACGTGATGCATTGTATTGTCATTCAGACCTAACCTTCTTAAACTTGTTGAGAGAGCTTACTGAAGTGTACCATACATAGTAGTAATTAGTCTTGGCTACACCCAATAAATCTGGCAGCAAGGGGACTGGTCGGGACAATATCATCACGCTGACATTGAGGGGAGGTATAATCTCACAGAGAAATGGCACCCTATTCCCTATATAGTGCTCTACTTTTTACCAGGGCCCAATGACCCGTAGGCCTCTCCATTCCCTATATAAACCCTAGTACACTACTTTTGACAGGGGTCATTTTATCCACTGCCTTCTGCCTGTCCCACTGTAGAACACAGACATCTTGACATCAATAACAGGGGGACAAAGTTCCCTTGCTGCATACACTTTCTCCTCATATCCTTCTCTATATGTCACTACAACTCTTGTAAAGCCCTTGACAAAGAAACAATAGCCTTTCACTGGGCTTAGCCACTCCCCTTTCTACAAGGCTCTTAGAATATGCCTGTGAATAGGCTAAATCAGTGCTTCTCAAACTATGGGTCTAAATAGATACTTTATTAAACCCAAGTGTATCAACTATATTATAAAACACAATGACTGTGCACTATCCATAGTTGTTCAGTCTGTCAATAACACATTCATCTGTACTTTGAGGCATTATGCAGGGAAGGGATGGGCAACTGGCAGCCATAACGTTCCTCACAATGGTTGGACACTGATTGAGTCCCAAATGGCACCCTATTCACTATATAGTGCACTAGTTTTGACCAGAGCCCTAAACACTAATTTTGACCCGGGCCAATGGGGATCTGGTCCAAAGTAGTGCACTACGTAGCATGGAATAGGATGCCATTTCAGACACAGGCTCTGTTTGGCAAGTTCAGCTGGCCTAGCCAACGGTCCGGGGCAAATGTCTGGTTCAGCTGGCCTAGCCAACGGTCCGGGGCAAATGTCTGGTTCAGCTGGCCTAGCCAACGGTCCGGGGCAAATGTCTGGTTCAGCTGGCCTAGCCAACGGTCCGGGGCAAATGTCTGGTTCAGCTGGCCTAGCCAACGGTCCGGGGCAAATGTCTGGTTCAGCTGGCCTAGCCAACGGTCCGGGGCAAATGTCTGGCAACATGTAAACATTAAAAGGCATCAGCAGCTACAAATCTAGAAAGGAGATCATTCAATGATTCAAAGTGTAAGTTTTCCATGTCAAGCCTAAATGACTTCATGCCCAGGGCGCGTTGCATGACATCAACTTTAAATGGACACGTGTTTCCACTAGCTGAACATGCACTGGCTTTTCTAATTCTCCCCGTCCTGACAGTCCTGCTGTTATCCAATACATGTTAGCTAACGTTAGCTAGCGGGGTTTTAAAACCCTGTAAACAAATAAAGTCACAACAACAAAACTCATTAAACCGCGTGTTAAAGGAAAGCTGATAGCTAGCTACCTTGATTGGTATAGGAAACGGTGGAGTAGCAGGTAGAATTTGTGATCCAACTTCACCAATTCAATAGAGTAAACAATGGGAGTATTTAGTTTGTCTTTACTTCACCGTATATCTCCATTCAGCGGGCCTTACTGACTACACCAAATCCGCGGATTGGCATGGCACTAAGGCCGACCAGGCGGGGAGCACCGGGGAACCGCAGCCTGCGGAACACAAGCCCGAAGTTGTACAACTCTGGTAACGCGGGGGGTCTAAGTAGTTCGTTAGCTAGCTCCAAATACGTTAACTAACGTTATTATTTTTTGCAAGGCGAACTCGGCTAACTAACTACTCCATGGTAGTGGGTTTATCTTATACCAATGCAAACTACTACGCTAGCGTTAGCTGGCTAACATGAGCTGGAGTGTGTTGCCGCTATCGGACCGTTAGCCCACATGCTAACCAACCCATAAAAAGGCTGCAGAAAGCAGACAAAATGTGCAAGCTTTGGTCGCACCCTACAGCATTATGCACCATAAAGTATTTGCTACTCCCAACTAATTTCTGCCCTTCTCTTCCGTTAAGTCGCACAGTTTGCAGGTGGCTGGATAACAAAAACGTTAACTAACCAGTTAGCTTTGTTTTATTACATGAAATAAAACTAGCTACGTTAGCTAGCTAACTTAGCGTTTAGTTACATTGGCGCACCGGAGCTACCGAATTCAGTAGTTATATATCAGTCTTACTAGTCGTCAAATAACGGGTAGCTAGGGAGTAATGGTTTAAATGCAAATTAAAGTATTTGACAAACTAGCCAATACTAAAGCAAGTTAGTTGATAATCGCATAGCTGAACATTGGTAGCTAACGTTAGTTGATGGACATTAGCGGTTGCCAAGCTAACGTGAGCTAGCAGGGATAGCCACGCAAAGCTAGGCCAAAGATGTGTAATAACAGAATAGTTCCATCTGTGGCTAGGCTAACCGCTGCTAGGCTAACCGCTGCTAGGCTAACCGCTGCTAGGCTAACCGCTGCTAGGCTAACCGCTGCTAGGCTAACCGCTGCTAGGCTAACCGCTGCTAGGCTAACCGCCGCTAGTAGCCGATTGTTCCGACCAACAACTTTCCTAAAGCATTCGCATACATAACCGACTCACTATTGGTCGACTTGACTAAAAAAATGTCCAGTACATAACAAGACTACGCTTCACTTCTGATCACAGTTGATTGCGACCGACTAATCGTTTATTGAAAAAAATGGTTTATGAAGCTAGCTAGAGAATTTCACTCACCTCACTTCCACAAATCGTGTGCTGCACTCTCGGCAGCAGCCATGTTTTCTATCCAGTCAACTGGTCCGTGTGTGTGTGTGTGTGTGTGTGTGTGTGTGTGTGTGTGTGTGTGTGTGTCCGTGTGTGTGTGTGTGTCCGTGTGTGTGTGTGTGTGTGTGTGTCCGTGTGTGTGTGTGTGTGTCCGTGTGTGTGTGTGTGTGTGTGTGTCCGTGTGTGTGTTGCCTGGTTCCACAACTTGTCAAAAATGCAACACTACATTTGTCCTGTTGCAAGGAGAACAGTAAAGACATCTTTGGCCCCTGAACTAGGCTGTGTGTAGCCCCGGCCACCCAATGCCATGTCTCAATTAAAAGTCATCTATAATTTTACCAAATGCACATTTTATAATCATTCAAAAATACATATTTATTATTTATCTCAATGAATCATTATTCATAATCCAGAAATAAAGGGTCCCTTATAATGAAATTAGTATTTCAGAATCTTATTAGATGGAGATGTTCCGATTAGTTGGTAAAAAAAAAAAAAAGTTTGGGTCCACAATTCAATTAAACATAAATGTCCATACAAAATGTTCAACTTTGATCTTAAAACCATAACATGCACTGCAATAACTATTATTCCAATTAAGTTGCTGGGTAAACAAACTGGTGAAGAGAAATCATGTTTGGGTTACACTGTTCTCTTTCATCATCAGGGTTTAATAGAATCATAGAATCATAGAACCAGAATCATATCAGCCATTCAGAATCAGAACAGATGTGTTTAGTTTAGTAATCAGAATGCATTCATCATTATGCATTATTCCATATAGTACACATACCTACAGCATTCTTCACAATGCTACTTCGGTCTTCAGTGACCACATACCATAAGCAACACCATACCCTTATACACAAGTTAATGCTTTCTTCCATTGACAAAACTGATGAATATTATGATTTGATAGCTTATGTAATTCTGTACATTTCAAAGACAAAAGATAGCCACATAAGTTTGTGATTAATTGTGTACATATTATGCAGTGAGTGAGCAGCTTTACATGCAATTTAATGTGATATCTGTGGCCAGTAAGGTTTTCAATCATTTGTGCGTGTCAGGGTTGGGGTCTATACCCATTTCAATTCAATTCCACATTTTTCTCACAGAGAATCATTGAGGAAAATTGGATTTGGAATTTCAGTTTACTTCCTGAATTGAAATGGGATTGACCCCAACCCTGGCTGAGTGAGTGGGGGTCCCCTCTAAAGCGTGTCTTCTGAATGCTCTGGGACTGCCTGCCACAAACTTTATTCAAAAAGTCTATTAACATCATATGGATGCCTCCCAATGGTACTATATTCCCCATTGGGTCCTGGTCAAAAGCATCGCACTATATAGGGATTTATTTATTTATTTTTTATCCCACCTTTATTTAACCAGGTAAGCCAGTTGAGAACAAGTTCTCATTTCCAACTGCGACCTGGCCATAGGGTGCCATTTGGGCCAATGGGGGGTGAATACAGCCCAAGTGCTGGGACTGTCTATTCATTAGTCACACCATGTTTATGCAATGGAAAACAAGAGTTTATATTGGACAACTTCAGATAGGTGGATCCCCTACCAGTTTCATTCCTTTTGCTTCCTTTTCGATCCTAGTGAATACACCCCTGGAATCACTAGTACATTCAAATACACATTTACATTTACGTCATTTAGCAGACGCTCTTATCCAGAGCCACTTACAGTTAGTGAGTGCATACATTTTTTTATACTGCCCCCCCCCCCCCTTGGGAATCAAACCCACGACCCTGGCGTTGCAAGCGCCATGCTCTACCAACTGAGCTACACGGGGCCCCACATCAGACAATGTGTGAGCATGCCACGTATCTTAACCAGACAACAGTACAAAACATACCTGTCCTTCCTGAGACGACTTAAGTTTACACAGGCTGCCCAATTCTGATCTTTTGCCTAATTAGTGGTAAAAGACCTGATCTGATTGGTCAAAAGACCAATTAGTGGAAAAAGATCAGAATTAGGCTGCCTGTGTAAACAGTCTTAGCAGTGTTTCCCCTATATTCATTTAGTTGCCACCACTCCAAAAAAAACAGGAGAATGTAAAGTCCTCCAAACGTCATCATGGTGGTATGGGGGCTGGTATGGCGTCATCATGGTGGTATGGGGGCTGGTATGGCGTCATCATGGTGGTATGGGGGCTGGTATGGCGTCATCATGGTGGTATGGGGGCTGGTATGGCGTCATCATGGTGGTATGGGGGCTGGTATGGCGTCATCATGGTGGTATGGGGGCTGGTATGGCGTCATCATGGTGGTATGGGGCTGGTATGGCGTCATCATGGTGGTATGGGGGCTGGTATGGCGTCATCATGGTGGTATGGGGGCTGGTATGGCGTCATCATGGTGGTATGGGGGCTGGTATGGCGTCATCATGGTGGTATGGGGCTGGTATGGCGTCATCATGGTGGTATGGGGGCTGGTATGGCCCATTGATTAGAGCGTTTGAGTCACTCCGATGGCAGAAGAACACGGTATAAGCCGTGTCAGAATCTGTAGCATAGCAGGAAATGAGCTTTAAAAAACGGCTACATTTTGTCTGCAAACGAGAGGAGGGCCTCTAGAATGTGTGGACGGAGATTTCTCTTCTTCACTTTATGGAAAAGTAAGAGCTTGAACAAGCTTCCTGCCATCCAGGACCTCTATACCAGGCGGTGTCAGAGGAAGGCCCTCTATACCAGGCGGTGTCAGAGGAAGGACCTCTATACCAGGCGGTGTCAGAGGAAGGCCCTCTATACCAGGCGGTGTCAGAGGAAGGCCCTCTATACCAGGCGGTGTCAGAGGAAGGCCCTCTATACCAGGCGGTGTCAGAGGAAGGACCTCTATACCAGGCGGTGTCAGAGGAAGGCCCTACCAAGCTTCCTGCCATCCAGGACCTCTATACCAGGCGGTGTCAGAGGAAGGCCCTACAAATTGCCAAAGACTCCAGCCACCCTAGTCATAGACTGTTCTCTCTGCTACCGCACGGCAAGCGGTACCGGAGTGCCAAGTCTAGGTCCAAAAGGCTTCTTAACAGCTTCTACCCCCAAGCCATAATACTCTTGAACAGCTAATCAAATGGCTACCTGGACTATTTGCATTGACCACCCCCAATTTTTACGCTGCTGCTACTCTGTGTATTATCTATGCATAGTCACTTTAATAACTCTACCTACATGTACATATTACCTCGATTACCTCGACTAACCAGTGCCCCCTGCACATTGACTCTGTACCGGTACCCCCTGTATATAGCCTCCCTACTGTTATTTCCCATTGACTCTGTACCGGTACCCCCTGTATATAGCCTCCCTACTGTTATTTCCCATTGACTCTGTACCGGTACCCCCCTGTATATAGCCTCCCTACTGTTATTTCCCATTGACTCTGTACCGGTACCCCCTGTATATAGCCTCCCTACTGTTATTTCCCATTGACTCTGTACCGGTACCCCCTGTATATAGCCTCCCTACTGTTTATTTCCCATTGACTCTGTACCGGTACCCCCCCTGTATATAGCCTCCCTACTGTTATTTCCCATTGACTCTGTACCGGTACCCCCTGTATATAGCCTCCCTACTGTTATTTCCATTGACTCTGTACCGGTACCCCCTGTATATAGCCTCCCTACTGTTATTTCCATTGACTCTGTACCGGTACCCACCCTGTATATAGCCTCCCTACTGTTATTTCCCATTGACCTGTACCGGTACCCCCTGTATATAGCCTCCCTACTGTTATTTCCCATTGACTCTGTACCGGTACCCCCTGTATATAGCCTCCCTACTGTTATTTCCCATTGACTCTGTACCGGTACCCCCCCACCCTGTATATTAGCCTCCCTACTGTTATTTCCATTGACTCTGTACCGGACCCCCCTGTATATAGCCTCCCTACTGTTATTTCCCATTGACTCTGTACCGGTACCCCCCTGTATATAGCCTCCCTACTGTTATTTCCCATGACTCTGTACCGGTACCCCCTGTATATAGCCTCCCTACTGTTATTTCCCATTGACTCTGTTCCGGTACCCCCCTGTATATAGCCCTCCCTACTGTTATTTCCCATGACTCTGTACCGTTACCCACCCCTGTATATAGCCTCCCTACTGTTATTACTACCCATTGACTCTGTACCGGTACCCCCTGTATATAGCCTCCCTACTGTTATTCCCATTGACTCTGTACCGGTACCCCCTGTATATAGCCTCCCTACTGTTATGTTATTGTTGCTCTTTAAGTATGCAGACCCATGAACCACTTCAGACCCTCATGATGAGTTCCGATTTTTGTGGCCCCCACCCCCATTTAAGTTTCCCATCCCTGATATAGAGTGACTTTGTCTCAATTTTGGTCCAAAAACCCCCCCACTGTATTCAGGAAAAATCCTTTTACCTCCACACAAAATTAATAAACGCTTGGTTCTGGAAATTACCGGACACAGTTTTCATGTATTATTCTACAGTGCTACTAGAAATGATATGTTTATACATTTATGTACATACATGTCATCATGTTATTTTCAGACATGTTTATTCCTTCTGCCCAGTTGTCAAGAAGGGCTGTCATTTTGTGGTGGTCAAGGTTAAGGAAGGGAAGTCCTTTTGCTTGAATGCTTTTTAAATAAAAAGTCAAGTGCAAAATAAAAGGCTTTAGTTGTTGTTGTTGTTTTACTCAGGGCTGGCATTGGTAGTTACTGTTAGGGGGTTGGTAGTTTCCTGTTAGGGGGTTGGTAGGTAGGTCGTTTCCTGTTAGGGGGTTGGTAGGTAGGTCGTTTCCTGTTAGGGGGTTGGTAGGTAGGTCGTTTCCTGTTAGGGGGTTGGTAGGTAGGTCGTTTCCTGTTAGGGGGTTGGTAGGTAGGTCGTTTCCTGTTAGGGGGTTGGTAGGTAGGTCGTTTCCTGTTAGGGGGTTGGTAGGTAGGTAGTTTCCTGTGAAGGGGTTGGTAGGTAGGTCGTTTCCTGTTAGGGGGTTGGTAGGTAGGTCGTTTCCTGTGAAGGGGTTGGTAGGTAGGTAGTTTCCTGTGAAGGGGTTGGTAGGTAGGTCGTTTCCTGTTAGGGGGTTGGTAGGTAGGTCGTTTCCTGTTAGGGGGTTGGTAGGTAGGTCGTTTCCTGTTAGGGGGTTGGTAGGTAGGTCGTTTCCTGTGAAGGGGTTGGTAGGTATGTAGTTTCCTGTTAGGGGGTTGGTAGGTAGGTCATTTCCTGTGAAGGGGTTGGTAGGTAGGTCGTTTCCTGTGAAGGGGTTGGTAGGTAGGTCGTTTTAAACGTAGCACGTCTCCACCTATATCTTCTCCTTAGACTGTGAGGAGGCCTCTGGTTCGGGGTGAGAGACGTTGGGGTGGACTGTTACAAGCGGACCCCCTCCGTGGATGGAGTGGAGGAAGTTCCACGTCTCCTCAGAGATCTGTCCCGAGTCAGCTCCTTGATGGAGTAGCACACAGATTTAATGAGACTGAAATAATGTAAACATTTAGTAGCTTTTCAGAAGGATTTATCTTGATCAAGTGTGTCCACTACAGTTCCATCAGCCTCACACAAATACATAAACAGTCGTCAAGTTAGGACATTAAACAAGCAGGGTATTTAGATTTAGAAAAGACAGAACGAAGAGTTGACTGGGTCAGGCTGTTACCTTGTTTGAGTGTTAGATGGCCATTCTTGTTTATCGCGATCTTGGAGTTATCGATTGGTCCCGGTGGATCTTCAAGGGAGAGGGAAATAAATTATTATGACACATAAAATGTCGTCTGTGAGCCATGGAAATAATTTTAGCAGACATCAAAACATTTGAATTGGGATTTGTCCAAAATGAATTGACTGCCATTCACAGCCAGATGAAGGCAGCCCGCTATAACATTTTATAGCACATTACAGCTCTCCTTTTAACAAACATTTTACATTTACATTTTAGTCATTTAGCAGACGCTCTTATCCAGAGCCACTTACAGTTAGTGAGTGCATACATTTTTCATACTGGCCCCCCCGTGGGAATTGAACCCACAACCCTGGTGTTGCAAGTGCCATGCTCTACCAACTGAGCTACAGTGTGAGGCTATAGGGGTGGAGACTCCAAAGCCCTTCTAATCCACTATATATACAGCAGTATGTGGACACCCCTTCAAATTAGTGGATTCGGCTATTTCAGCCACACCCGTTGCTGACAGGTGTATAAAACCGAGCGCGCACGGCCATGCAATCTCCATAGACAAACATCGGCAGTAGAATGGCCTTACTGAAGAGCTCAGTGACTTTCAACGTGTCACCGTCATAGGATGCCACCTTTCCAACAGGTCAGTTGGTCAAATTTCTGCCCTGCTAGAGCTGCCCCGGTCAACTGTAAGTGCTGTTATTGTGAAGTGGAAACGTCTAGGAGCAACAACGGCTCAGCCGCGAAGTGGTAGGCCACACAAGCTCACAGAACGGAACCGGCGAGTGCTGAAGCGCGTAAAAATAGTCTGTTCTCGGTTGCAACACTCACTACCAAGTTCCAAACTGCCTCTGGAAGCAACGTCAGCACAAGAACTGTTTCTCGGGAGCTTCATGAAATGGGTTTCCATGGCCAAGCAGCTGCACACAAGCCTAAGATCACCATGCGCAATGCCAAGTGTTGGCTGGAGTGGTGTAAAGCTCGCCGCCATTGGACTCTGGAGCAGTGGAAACACCTTCTCTGGAGTAACGAATCATGCTTCACCATCTGGCAGTCCGACGGACGAATCTGGGTTTGGCGGATGCCAGGAGAACACTACCTGCCCCAATGCATAGTGCCAACTGTAACGTTTGGTGGAGGAGGAATAATGGTCTGGGGATGTTTTTCATGGTTTAACTCCATATTAATGCCCATGATTTTGGAACGAGATGTTCGACAAGCAGGTGTCCACATACTTTTGGTCATGTGGTGTATCTGTTTAGCCAATCACCATTATCCTTTGACGAAGCCCTCCCAGGTTTTGTCTAGAAAGGATACAGGTTTTGTCAAAATGTACTTTTCACAGCAGGTTAGGAGAATTAGGTAAGGTTAGGAAAAGGGTTAGGGTTAGCTAAAATGCATTTTTTTAAAATACTTGACGTCAATTTTACAAAAGCTGTATCCCATCTCCCACTCTCTGAACCAACCACTCACCATTGTCCTTTCCCTTGACGAAGCCCTCCCACTCTCTGAACCAACCACTCACCATTGTCCTTTCCCTTGACGAAGCCCTCCCACTCTCTGAACCAACCACTCACCATTGTCCTTTCCCTTGACGAAGCCCTCCCACTCTCTGAACCAACCACTCACCATTGTCCTTTCCCTTGACGAAGCCCTCCCACTCTCTGAACCAACCACTCACCATTGTCCTTTCCCTTGACGAAGCCCTCCCACTCTCTGAACCACTGCATGCTGATGCAGATAATCACTGGAGACTCCC
>LR778266.1:46086636-46127716 GCA_902810595.1 Coregonus sp. 'balchen'
ACGCCAGTGGGATCGTGATCGACGGGTTCCCCCGTGATGTGGGACAGGCGCTGTCATTTGAGGACCAGGTGAGAAAGAGACCTGAGGGGTGTGGCTGGTTGAACATGGCCAATACTGAGGCTTCCCACACGGACAGAGGTCACTCTGTATTTGGACAGTCCCATATACAGTGGGGAGAACAAGTATTTGATACACTGCCGATTTTGCAGGTTTTCCTACTTACAAAGCACATAGAGGTCTGTAATTTTTTATCATAGGTACACTTCAACTGTGAGAGACGGAATCTAAAACAAAAATCCAGAAAATCACATTGTATGATTTTTAAGTTATTCATTTGCATTTTATTGCAGGACATAAGTATTTGATCACCTACCAACCAGTAAGAATCCCGGCTCTCACAGACCTGTTAGTTTTTCTTTAAGAAGCTCTCCTGTTCTCCACTCATTACCTGAATTAACTGCACCTGTTTGAACTCGTTACCTGTATAAAAGACACCTGTCCACACACTCAATCAAACAGACTCCAACCTCTCCACAATGGCCAATACCAGAGAGCTGTGTAAGGACATCAGGGATACAATTGTAGACCTGCACAAGGCTGGGATGGGCTACAGGACAATAGGCAAGCAGCTTGGTGAGAAGGCACCAACTGTTGGCGCAATTATTAGAAAATGGAAGAAGTTCAAGATGACGGTCAATCACCCTCGGTCTGGGGCTCCATACAAGATCTCACCTCGTGGGGCATCAATGATCATGAGGAAGGTGAGGGATCAGCCCAGAACTACACGGCAGGACCTGGTCAATGACCTGAAGAGAGCTGGGACCACAGTCTGAAAGAAAACCATTAGTAACACACTACGCCGTCATGGATTAAAATCCTGCAGCGCATGCAAGGTCCCCCTGCTCAAGCCAGCGCATGTCCAGGCCCGTCTGAAGTTTGCCAATGACCATCTGGATGATCCAGAGGAGGAATCGGAGAAGGTCATGTGGTCTGATGAGACAAAAATTGAGCTTTTTGGTCTAAACTCGCCGTGTTTGGAGGAAGAAGAAGGATGAGTACAACCCCAAGAACACCATCCCAACCGTGAAGCATGGAGGTGGAAACATCATTCTTTGGGGATGCTTTTCTGCAAAGGGGACAGGACGACTGCACTGTATTGAGGGGAGGATGGATGGGGCCATGTATCGCGAGATCTTGGCCAACAACCTCCTTCCCTCAGTAAGAGAATTGAAGATGGGTCGTGGCTGGGTCTTCCAGCATGACAACGACCCGAAACACACAGCCAGGGCAACTAAGGAGTGGCTCCGTAAGAAGCATCTCAAGGTCCTGGAGTGGCCTAGCCAGTCTCCAGACCTGAACCCAATAGAAAATCTTTGGAGGGAGCTGAAGGTCCGTATTGCCCAGCGACAGCCCCGAAACCTGAAGGATCTGGAGAAGGTCTGTATGGAGGAGTGGGCCAAAGTCCCTTCTGCAGTGTGTGCAAACCTGGTCAAGACCTACAGTAAACGTATGATCTCTGTAATTGCAAACAAAGGTTTCTGTACTGTCACGAACCGGCTCAAGTTCGTGACAAAAAGGGAGACACCGTGGAGACAAGGAATACCAACTAAAGTAAACTAAATATTAACTAAAGTAAACTAAATAAACTTAACAATGGTGTGTGTAATCAGTAGTGTAAGTGAGTGTTTTGCATAAAACCAGGGACCAACAAGGACCCCGGAACAGCGTACCAGCCTCTGGGTCCCAAACTGACAAATTGTACATGTTCACACCTCCACTTTAGCCCGAACAGGATGCACTTCACCCTGCCCAACCACCTTTCCAAGGTATGTCACAGTCGCCTGAGCAAACACACATTTAGCCAAATTTATCGTGAGGCGACCCGCAGCCAGACGTTCGAACAAGGCTTGAATACGGGACAGATGTTCCTCCCAAGTATCTGCATATATCACTACATCGTCCAGATAAACAGCGCACCCGGCCAGACCAGAGACAACCCTGTTCATAAGTCGCTGAAAAGTGGCAGGTGCATTACGCAGGCCGAAACTCATAACCGAATACGAGTACAGACCAAAAGGTGTAATAAAGGCAGAGATTTCACGTGCCCTACTCGTCAGTGGCACCTGCCAATAGCCCTTTAACAGGTCAAATTTGCTCACAAACTTAGCTGCGCCGACTTGATCAATGCAGTCCTCCATCTGAGGAAGAGGAAATGAATCCGGCTTAGTGACATCGTTTACCTTACGGTAGTCCGTACAAAATCTGTTTGTTCCATCCGATTTACTGACCAAGATACAGGGAGAAGCCCAACTGGAGAAAGAAGGCTCTGCTATTTTACTCTCCAGCATGTACCTGACCTCAGCATCCAGACAACGCAGTTTCTCTGAAGAAACTCTATAGAACCGTTGACGAATGGGGTCAGCATCTCCAATGTCAATATCATGTTCTATTAAGTTTGTACGTGTAGGTGCATCAGAAAACAAACCTGGAAATCTCCGAATCAAACCAACCATCTCTTTCCGCCCATCAACAGGTAGATGTGTAAGAAGGCTATCTAAAATCTCCAGTGTCTCTGAATTTTTCAATCTACCCTGCAGTATGCAATCGTCGGGACCAGAAACATCTTCTTGCTTGCTCCTGCACAGACCTAGCATGACCAGAACCCAGGGAATAAACAGTATCAGCCAAAAGAACAGCCTTACCGTCCTCTGTAGACCCTCCCCTGTTCAGTCTCAGAGGAACGTGCATAATAGGGTTTTAACAAATGTACATGGCCCAGTTGGTGCTTTCCTCCGTTCTGGAGTGGCAACTAGATCATTTTGCTCAGTGTACTGGCGCTCCACTGTCTATGGACCTTGAAACTTGGCTGAAAATGAGAACCAACAATTGGCAGCAGAGCCAGAACCTGATCACCTGGACTAAAGTGACGAGGCTCAGCTCGGCGATCATATATATGCTCTTCATCCTGTCCTGTGAAGATGATAGCTTCTCTTTAGCCATTTCACCAGCGGCATACAAGCGTCGCTGAAATATCACACACATACGATAACAGGGACTGAGGAGGCTCGGGAGAGTTCCAGTCATCCTGGAGAACAGATAAAAGCCCACGCACCCTATGTCCAAACACTAGGTCATTTGGACTAAAACCCATGCTCTCCTGTGAAACCCCCCTAGCGGCTAACAGTAACCAAGGCAACCCCTCCTCCCAATCCTTATCCATCTCAGTACAATAAGCTCTCAACAAAGACTTAAGTGTTTGATGGAAACGTTCCAGTGCTCCTTGACTTTGCGCATGATAGGCGCTAGACAAGTGGTGTTTTAATATGGAGCTGTTGGAGAACCTGACCAAAGAGATTAGAGGTGAAATTAGATCCTTGATTACTTTGAATGACCTTAGGGATTCCAAACAGTGAGAGAAACTGAGTCAAAGCTTTTAGCACAGCCTTAGTGGTGATAGACCGGAGAGGATAGGCAGCAGGAAACCTAGTGGTCTGACACATCACAGTCAACAAATAATTACTACCCTTTCTAGAACGAGGCAGAGGACCAACACAGTCAATAATCAGATACTCAAAAGGTTTACTGAGTACAGGAATAGGGAACAGTGGTACCGGCTTAATAGCTTGATTAGGTTTAACAGTTAATTGACAGGTGTGACAAGTTTTGATGAAATCAGAGACATCCCTCTTTAATCTTGGCCAAAAGAAATGTCTCAGTTTGCGATTGTAGGTTTTCCTCACCCCCATATGTCCAGCAATGTCGTTGTGAGAAGTTGTCAACACCAACTCACGAAGCTTAACTGGTACCACAACCTGACTAATCGCCTCCCCCAGAAAACAACTACAATGAGACATCCACTTTCTCATCAGGACCCAATAACCCTGTGCGACATCTCCCAACTGTTCCACAGGCACAATTTGGTCCCGCAACTCTTCTAATGTAGGGTCAGTCCGTTGCGCCTCGATTAAATCGGAGCGGGATACAGATAACGGGATAACAGGGAAAACAGTAACAGACTTCTTTGTGGTATTCTCGTTAGCCAGTTCCGCGACCAGGTCGTCATGGATCATAGAACGCGTCACTGCACACGCAGAAAACACCTCTGGGAAATTCTGCGCACTCTCATCAGGAATCCCTACAATTGACGGCTTAGTGGAAACCACTAAAGATGGAGACACGATAGGCCACACACGCTCCCCAGCCAAGTTATTCCCAAGGATCACGTCAATACCCTCAAAAGGCAATGAAGGACGCACCCCCACAACAACCTCACCTTTCACCGGTCCACAATCCAACATCAGTTTATGCAATGGAACTGACAGAGTGTTCAAACCTATTCCCCTAATTAGAACACTATTCCCCGAATCAGTCTCCGCAGAGAAGGGTAACACAGATTCCAACACAAATGATTCAGAGGCACCTGTGTCTCTTAGGATCTTTACTGGCACTAGGTTCTTACTTCCTACCATAGACACAAAACCCTCCGTAATGAAAGGTAAATAGTCTGGATCAATATGGCCTTTCACATGGCCCTGGGCATGAGACAATGTGTCAGGAGTGAACTGATGTAGAACACTGAAAAAAAAAGAAGTATTTAGTCAGCCACCAATTGTGCAAGTTCTCCCACTTAAAAAGATGAGAGAGGCCTGTAATTTTCATCATAGGTACACATCAACTATGACAGACAAAATGAGAAAAAAATGTCCAGAAAATCACATTGTAGGATTTTTAATGAATTTATTTGCAAATTATGGTGGAAAATAAGTATTTGGTCAATAACAAAAGTTTCTAAATACTTTGTTATATACCCTTTGTTGGCAATGACACAGGTCAAACATTTTCTGTAAGTCTTCACAAGGTTTTCACACACTTTTGCTGGTATTTTGGCCCATTCCTCCATGCAGATCTCCTCTAGAGCAGTGATGTTTTGGGGCTGTCGCTGGGCAACACGGACTTTCAACTCCCTCCAAAGATTTTCTATGGGGGTGAGATCTGGAGACTGGCTAGGCCACTCCAGGACCTTGAAATGCTTCTTACGAAGCCACTCCTTCGTTGCCCGGGCGGTGTGTTTGGGATCATTGTCATGCTGAAAGACCCAGCCACGTTTCATCTTCAATGCCCTTGCTGATGGAAGGAGGTTTTCACTCAAAATCTCACGATACATGGCCCCATTCATTCTTTCCTTTACACAGATCAGTCGTCCTGGTCCCTTTGCAGAAAAACAGCCCCAAAGCATGATGTTTCCACCCCCATGCTTCACAGTAGGTATGGTGTTCTTTGGATGCAACTCAGCATTCTTTGTCCTCCAAACACGACGAGTTGAGTTTTTACCAAAAAGTTATATTTTGGTTTCATCTGACCATATGACATTCTCCCAATCCTCTTCTGGATCATCCAAATGCACTCTAGCAAACTTCAGATGGGCCTGGACATGTACTGGCTTAAGCAGGGGGACACGTCTGGCACTGCAGGATTTGAGTCCCTGGCAGCGTAGTGTGTTACTGATGGTAGGCTTTGTTACTTTGGTCCCAACTCTCTGCAGGTCATTCACTAGGTCCCCCTGTGTGGTTCTGGGATTTTTGCTCACCATTCTTGTGATCATTTTGACCCCACGGGGTGAGATCTTGCGTGGAGCCCCAGATCGAGGGAGATTATCAGTGGTCTTGTATGTTTTCCATTTCCTAATAATTGCTCCCACAGTTGATTTCTTCAAACCAAGCTGCTTACCTATTGCAGATTCAGTCTTCCCAGCCTGGTGCAGGTCTACAATTTTGTTTCTGGTGTCCTTTGACAGCTCTTTGGTCTTGGCCATAGTGGAGTTTGGAGTGTGACTGTTTGAGGTTGTGGACAGGTGTCTTTTATACTGATAACAAGTTAAAACAGGTGCCATTAATACAGGTAACGAGTGGAGGACAGAGGAGCCTCTTAAATAAGAAGTTACAGGTCTGTGAGAGCCAGAAATCTTGCTTGTTTGTAGGTGACCAAATACTTATTTTCCACCATAATTTGCAAATAAATTCATAAAAAATCCTACAATGTGATTTTCTGGATTTTTTTTTCTCAATTCGTCTGTCATAGTTGACGTGTACCTATGATGAAAATTACAGGCCTCTCTCATCTTTTTAAGTGCGAGAACTTGCACAATTGGTGGCTGACTAAATACTTTTTTTCCCCACTGTATATATATATATCACAATAATAAATAAATATATATATATATATCACAATAATCTCGCTCAACCCCTCTGCTGAGCACACCAGACACAACGAGAGAGATGACAATCACACCGAGCACCACAGAATAGAGATGGGATATGGAGCTTCCCCAAAAACGACAATAACTCAACCCTAGTCTTCGTGCGGATTCGCGGTGGGTAATTATGCACTGTAGCCCGCTGGCAAGGAATTAAACCCCCCCAGCACGCTGGTAGATTCCCCCAAGCCACGGATGTGCCCCCGAGACAACTGCTCAGTCCACAGACACCACACAAAAATAAAACATTTAACCATACCCAACGTATTCCAAAACATAACACGTCACTAAGCCTATCAGGGTAAAAGGCTATAGCTCCGGGTAGCAAATGTCACTACCCTATCCAAATCTCCCACTGAGGTACACAGCCGATTGTACTCACCTCCTCAGACCGATGTCCCAACAGCGAGTAGAGCAAGAGTTTCCAGGCTGGGCAGGGCCTGGAAACTAACCAATGTCTCTCTCCAACGCAGTACACAACCCAAAAAACCAAAGGCAACCAATACTGGGCCTATCAAACTCAAACAAACCCAACAAAATTTACAAACAAAGACCCTACAGAATTTGACATTAACTCCACGTTTTCTCCCAAACACAACATGTTCAAGATCCCGAACGAGCCCCCACTTGTCGGCTCAAGTTCGTAACAAAAAGGGAGACACCGTGGAGACAAGGAATACCAAAATATATATTTATTAACTAAAGTAAACTAAATAAACTTAACAATGGTGTGTGTAATCAATAGTGTAAGTGAGTGTTTTGCATAAAATGTTATAATGCAAAGTGTTGAAAGGTGCCAAAGCAAACATACCACAACAACAATCAATAAGGTGTCTGCATGGAGAGAGTCTCCCCAATGAATGTGGAAGAGGTCCATTTATCCTGGGACACACACGCGCCCAGGTGTTTCCCATGTAGCTGACGACCCTCCCAACTCCGCCCACCGGCATCCTAATAAGGAAACAAGAGCAAAGAGAGAGAGAACGCGGCAGACAGAGTGGGAGGGGCGTCACAGAGTGGGAGGGGCGTCACAGAGTGGGAGGGGCGTCACCCCCCCCCCATAAAACCAGGGACCAACAAGGACCCCGGAACAGCGGGTCCCAAACTGACAAATTGTACATGTTCACACCTCCACTTTAGCCCGAACAGGATGCACTTCACCCTGCCCAACCACCTTTCCAAGGTATGTCACAGTCGCCTGAGCAAACACACATTTAGCCAAATTTATCGTGAGGCGACGTTCGAACAAGGCTTGAATACGGGACAGATGTTCCTCCCTAGTATCACTACATCACTACAGTGGCAGGTGCATTACGCAGGCCGAAACTCATAATCGAATACGAGTACAGACCAAAAGGTGTAATAAAAGGCAGAGATTTCATCCTAATAAGGAAACAAGAGCAAAGAGAGAGAGAACGCGGCAGACAGAGTGGGAGGGGCGTCACAGAGTGGGAGGGGCGTCACAGAGTGGGAGGGGCGTCACAGTACCAAATATTAAGTTCTGCTTTTCTGATGTATCAAATACTTATGTCATGCAATAAAATGCAAATTAATTACTTAAAAATCATACAATGTGATTTTCTGGATTTTTGTGTTAGATTCCATCTCTCACAGTTGAAGTGTACCTATGATAAAAAATTACAGACCTCTACATGCTTTGTAAGTAGGAAAACCTGCAAAATCGGCAGTGTATCAAATACTTGTTCTCCCCACTGTAGATGATCTACATATGATCATACTATCAACAAAGTATCTGTTGATAAGCAAAAGCTTGGGTTCGGTTTGCTCGTAGCAGAATTCCCTTAATGGCAATATTACTGTTTTTCCCCCTTTGAGATGCCGTAGCAACAACATATCCTCAGAATTTATCAAAGAAAAAAACGAGTAGTCTCTCGTTGAATGACAACAAACACTTAATTGAAGAATCCCGTCCATAGTTTCCCACTCCTACTAGGAGAAGAACTGTTGACCAATCACTGACGAAGGGGAGTAGATTTCGGCTACTGAACTTTGAAGTGCCTCAAGAAAAGAAATGGTGTGTGTGAACCTGTCGAACACCAAAACGAACGAAAACGTCACAAAATGTTGTCAAAATATACGCGCAAAATGTTTCGACTGGCAAGCATGCGACAGGTTTTAGGGTTAGGGTTAGGTTTAGGGTTAGGTTTAGGGTAAGGCTTAAGGTTAGGGTTAGGACTAGGGGTAGGGTAAAGTTTAGTGTTAGGATAGAGGTAAAGGTTAGGGCTAGGGCTAGGGCTAGGGTTAGGGTAAGTGGATAGTTAGTTGAAATGTTGTTGACCGTTATTGAACATCTACTGAACATCTACCAACCATCTACAAACCATCTATCAACCATCTACCAACCATCTACAAACCATCTACCAACCATCTACAAACCATCTACCAACCATCTACCAACCATCTACCAACCATCTACAAACCATCTACAAACCATCTACAAACCATCTACCAACCATCTACCAACCATCTACCAACCATCTACCAACCATTTACAAACCATCTACCAACCATCTACAAACCATCTACCAACCATCTACCAACCATCTACAAACCTCCTTTGTAGGCCGAAAAAAAAAAAAAAAAAAAAAAAAAAAAAAAAAAACCGACACAACCATGCACAAACCAGGGACCAACCACACAACCACACAAACCAGCGACAAACAGCTGACAACCAGCGACAAACCAGCGACAAACCACGACCAACCACACAAACCAGCGACAAACCAGCACCAACCACTACAAACCATGCTACCAACCAGCGACCAACCACGACCAACCAGCGACCAACCATGCGACAAACCATCTGACAAACCATCTACCAGCCATCTACAAACCATCAAAACCAGCGACCAACCAGCGACCAACCATCGACAAACCAGCGACCAACCAGCGACCAACCAGCGACCAACCATCGACCAACCATCGTACCAACCATCTACAAACCATCTACAAACCATCTACCAACCATCTACCAACCATCTACCAACCATCTACCAACCATCTACAAACCATCTACAAACCATCTACCAACCATCTACCAACCATCTACAAACCATCTACCAACCATCTACCAACCATCTACCAACCATTTACAAACCATCTACTTGGGACAGTCCAGATAAAGTGTTACCCAGACAGATGCTGCTGTAACTGTTCAAATTCACTTGACATGGTTTCAACCCATTCAGGCTGGAGATCAGCTGTTCAAGTGAACACACACACACACACACACACACACACACACACACACACACACACACAGTGTCGCTCTGCTGTTTCTCAGAACTCTCTGAACAACAACTGAACTCTCAACACACAAACACGACATTCCAGCAATGCTCAATGTTGGCTAGCATTGTCGCTGGCCAACTAGGGGCTGTTAATGGAGATTCCTGCTTCATGGTCGAGTGGCCGATGAGCGAGATATCGGTAGAATGCATTTAGACGGTGAAGGGCAGTCTTTATCGTGTGTGTGTGATGGCAGGATGCACTCATTATCACATTAGTGCTCAATTAGCATTTATCTGCTTTTAGACAAGACCTACATGAACACCAGGGAGTTCGCACACACACCATATCCATGATGCTGCATTAATGAAATATTGACTAAATAGAGGGATAGAGGAGATGGAGAGATAGAGGAGATGGAGAGATAGAGGAGAGGAGACAGAGGAGACAGAGGAGACAGAGGAGATAGAGGAGATGGAGAGATAGAGGAGATAGAGAGATATAGGAGATAGAGAGATAGAGGGGATAGAGGAGACAGAGGGGATAGAGGAGACAGAGGAGATAGAGGAGACAGAGGGGATGGAGAGATATAGGAGATAGAGGGGATAGAGGACACAGAGGAGACAGAGGGGATAGAGGAGACAGAGGAGATGGAGAGATAGAGGAGATAGAGGGGATAGAGGAGATAGCGGAGATAGAGGGGATAGATGAGATAGAGGAGATAGCGAGAGAGAGGGGATAGAGGAGACAGAGAAGATAGAGGATACAGAGGAGATAGAGGAGATAGAGGGGACAGAGGACATCGAGAGATAGAGGAGATGGAGAGATAGAGACGATAGAGGAGATAGAGGAGACAGATGAGATAGAGGAGACAGAGGAGATGGAGAGATATAGGAGATAGAGGGGATAGAGGACACAGAGGAGACAGAGGGGATAGAGGAGACAGAGGAGATGGAGAGATAGAGGAGATAGAGGGGATAGAGGAGATAGCGGAGATAGAGGGGATAGATGAGATAGAGGAGATAGCGAGAGAGAGGGGATAGAGGAGACAGAGAAGATAGAGGAGACAGAGGAGATGGAGAGATAGAGACGATAGAGGAGATAGAGAGGATAGAGGAGATGGAGGAGATAGAGGAGGCGGGGGGGATAGAGGAGATGGAGGAGGTGGAGGAGACAGAGCGTTGGTGGACCTTTGAGCTGTGTGCTGGTGGGTTGCAGGTGAAGAGACAATTTGTTTTGCTTAATAAGAAATAATTTACGACCCTCTTGTTGTGTTCTTGTTCTTTTCTCTTCTTCTATCCTGTGCCAACAGATTCCTATTGCATTTTATTACCACTTTATATGAACTATTATTATACTCGTCCAGGGGGTAAGATGCAGTGTGTGGGCGTGAGACAGAAAATGCTCCTTCATCTCCCCTGCAGATGCTGAGGCAGCCAGCGACATGCCGCTTGTCTAGAGTGATAGACTCTGTTTTGATTGGCTGTTTTAGAGGACAGGGTTGTTTTGATTGGCTGTTGTAGAGGACAGGGTTGTTTTTATTGGCTGTTGTAGAGGACAGGGTTTAAACAACTCCAGTACATTTCTACCTTTAATCAAGTCCAGTACATTGTTACTTTTAAACAAGTCCAGCGGTAATATGTAAATGTCCTGGTAAATCCAACCATTGCATGACCAATCTGTTCAGCCTGGCCTCAGAGCCATGCAAAACATAATCTACATATTTCTGAGCACCTCCAAGACGTAAGATAGCTTCTAATGGTGTAGTGTAGTTACTGTAGACAGAAACTAAAGTATGGGAGGTTGGTCGGTGTGTTGCCAGGGACCTCACGATACAATATTATGACGATGCTTCGGTGCCGATGTATTGCAATTCCATACTGTGATTTTATTGTGATTTGATGTTCTAAACATATTGCTCACCATATGTCTGATGCAGAGGGACAAGAGAGAGCCATGAGAAAATTAGTTTTGATCAGTCATGGAATAAAAGTGATGAAAACATGCTGGCTCATTATTTAAAAAGAAGATGGAGAATAAGCTATAGGATGAGTTTTGGCGCAGGTATAGCCAACTAGTGCTAGCTAACGCTACCTATCAGAAGTCGATAGTTGGAGTCAAAGAGTCATTAGACTGACTCTGTCTGGCTGCTTCAGCAGTGAACGCTAACAAGTTTCAAAGAGTTCATTCTCCCCCATGAGACTTTCGACGAAGGACGAAAGAAGAGCAGCGAGAAGGAACAGACAGAAGAGAAGAAGAGACAGAACGGACGGAGGAAAGACGCGCGTCGATGCGACTCCGCAGCCCTCCTAGACGCCGCCTCTCCCTCGACCGCAGCCTCCCTCCACTCTACCTATCTCTCTCGCCGCCTACTCTCCCTCTCCTCCTCCTCTCCTCCTCCTCTCCTCCTCCTCCTCTCCTCCTCTGCACCCATCTTGTCCTCCTCTTCTCCTTCCTTATTTCACACGTATTACTGAGGAGTGTGTTGGGTGTAGACAGAGAGTCTGTGTGTGTGTGTGTGTGTGTGAGTGTGTGTGTGTGTGTGTGTGTGTGTGTGTAAGCAAACACCTGAAACAGCTTTTTCCTGCAATCTACAGCCATAATCATTATGCATAATTCTATGTAAAAAAATAACAAAATATATATTTCTCTGCATAGGTTATCTAAGCATACCTCTTTACCTGTTCAATTGTCATTTTAATGAGGGTGTCATTCTGACTGTTGTAAATCACACATCTCAATATAGTGCACTAACACGCCCAGGATATTACCTCCACATTACAACACATGGGATCATAACACACATCATCACTACAGGCATTATAATGAATACAAACATATCATGATATTATGCTTCAATCTATAGCTAGAGGACTCCTGATATCTCCAGGAGAGATACGGATCATTTCTGTCCTAAATCTGTTGTCGTCTAGTGCTGTCTAGCTAGCTGGGGCCATCTATCGTGGTCCTCTGTAGCTCACTTGGTAGAGCATGGCGCTTGTAACGCCAGGGTAGTGGGTTCGATCCCCGGGACCACCCATACGTAAAAATGTATGCGCACATGACTGTAAGTCACTTTGGATAAAAGCGTCTGCTAAATGGCATATTATTTTATTATTATATTTATCTACTTCGTCTAGTGCTGTCTGTCTAGCTGGGGCCATCTACTTCGTCTAGTGCTGTCTGTCTAGCTGGGGCCATCTACTTCGTCTAGTGCTGTCTGTCTAGCTGGGGCCATCTACTTCGTCTAGTGCTGTCTGTCTAGCTGGGGCCATCTACTTCGTCTAGTGCTGTCTGTCTAGCTGGGGCCATCTACTTCGTCTAGTGCTGTCTGTCTAGCTGGGGCCATCTGCTTCGTCTAGTGCTGTCTGTCTAGCTGGGGGCCATCTACTTCGTCTAGTGCTGTCTGTCTAGCTGGGGCCATCTACTTCGTCTAGTGCTGTCTGTCTAGCTGGGGCCATCTACTTCGTCTAGTGCTGTCTGTCTAGCTGGGGCCATCTACTTCGTCTAGTGCTGTCTGGCTAGCTGGGGCCATCTACTTCGTCTAGTGCTGTCTGTCTAGCTGGGGCCATCTGCTTCGTCTAGTGCTGTCTGTCTAGCTGGGGCCATCTACTTCGTCTAGTGCTGTCTGTCTAGCTGGGGCCATCTACTTCGTCTAGTGCTGTCTGGCTAGCTGGGGCCATCTCCTTCGTCTAGTGCTGTCTGTCTTCCCAGTGGACACATCAACCAGGATTAAGGGGCGGGGCAATTTGTGACTGTTCTGATTTTGGTAATCAGTGGCTGTATTGGAGGGGGGGGGGGTGGTTTCACCTCTCCTGGTAGTTTCTAGGAAATCAGTGGTCGTCCCACCTAGCTAACTTAAGATGAATGCACTAACTGTAAGTCGCTTTGGACTAAAATGACTAAAATGTGAATGTATTATCATAAGGTCCCAAACACACTTAAACCAAGTATTGTTCTGTATATCTCAGCACACCTCCTGAGCTCTGTGTCCTCCTGACAGGCGGTTATTTATTAAAGAAACCAACGCTTCTCTGCATCTCTAATCTGGGTAAAAGATTGAAAGGAATGTGAGTCTTATTCAGTACATTTAGTTATTGCTTGCTTTTCTAAAGTCTACCAACCTGGCCAGCAGACATGCCAGCTGAGATAGTTAAGACATGCTAGCTACTCTATCTTGATTGATAGCCTGAAATGGCTTCTTGGTAGCTAGTAATGAGGATGGGAGATTGGGAACCTATCTAGCCGGCTACACTCTGAAAAATAATATTATAATAATATGCCATTTAGCAGACGCTTTTATCCAAAGCGACTTACAGTCATGTGCGCATACATTTTTACATATGGGTGGTCCCGGGGATCGAACCCACTACCCTGGCGTTACAAGCGCCGTGCTCTACCAGCTGAGCTACAGAGGACCACATGCCCACAGAAATGCTGGGTTAAAAACAACCCAGCTCTGGGTAAATAGTGGACAGAACACATGTTGGGTTATTTTTTGACCCAGCCAGTTGGGTCACTTAGTTGGGTTATTGAGCTATGATCCACCGGGTCAGATCAGAAGATTGGAGGCATGGCTTAGTAGGGGTGATCCACCGGGTCAGATCAGAAGACTGGAGGCATGGTTTAGTAGGGGTGATCCACCGGGTCAGATCAGAAGACTGGAGGCATGGTTTAGTAGGGGCTTGGCTTTCAGATGGTTATTTTCAGCCACACGGGAGAGTAAATGTAATTCCGGTTAATCTGTTCTGTTGTATTGTCAACACACGTTAAGGTTGAGCACTGACAACTTTGTAGCTTTAATAAGGCTTACTCAAGTTGAGTTCCTCATGTGCCTATGCGTATCCCAATATTGGGATAGTAACCACTTTATGATATTTAAATAATAATGTTATTCATTGTATATTAAAATATGTAATGTGCAAAAATATTTAAGGGTAGTTTTATTTTGCAGTGTACAAACAGACCTATCTGACAGCCACGCCCCCAATAGGCCATGCCTCCTGAAAATAACCTATGGGTTACATTAAAAAAATACCCATCTGCTGGGTCAACCCATTATGAAAGTGAATAAAAACCCAGCAGATGGTTAAATGAACCCATATTTGGGTAATCCATTGGGGGCGTGGCTTTAAGATAGTTATTTTTGGCCACCCATGAGAGTAAATGTAATTAATGTCCACCATGTTAAGTTTGTACACTGCAAATTTCAATTTTCCTTCAATATTTTTGCACATTACATATTTTTATACAAAATTAATAACAAAATTATTTTTATTTTTATAACAAAGTGATAACTATCCCAACATTGGGATATGCATAGGAACTTAATGACTACACTTGTGTAAGCCTTATTAAAGCTACAAAAGTGTCAGAGCTCAACAAATTAACCGGAATGACATTTACTCTCAGTGGTGGCCCAAAAAAACTATCTGAAAGACAATTGATATGATGATTGGGGCGGCAGTGGTTATTAGTACTCCGGTGACGACGAACGCCGAAGCCTGCCCGAACAAGGAGGGGAGGCAGCCTCGGCCGAAGTCGTGACAGGATCATAGTTCAATAACAATGGCTGGGTCAAAATAACCCAACGTGTTCTGTCCAATATTTAGTCCACTGTTTTTAACCCAGAATTATTTATAGTGTAGCTAAAGCCAACTTCATAAAATGGCCAGGGGCTAGTATTAAATAGAAACAACAAAACGTTTTCGTTTGATTTATTAATCAAGAAGGAATCAATAGGCGACATAGATTGATCCAATTCATTTACAAACATACCTCCTGCTTTGTCCTGCCAATTTGGACTTTGTTTCTGTGGAATATGACTTTGATAAAACGTTGGCTTAAAGTTTAGCAATTCATTTCACATCAGATTTTTTTTTAAACAGGACAAATCTGAGGGGGGCATGACACCTCTGCGTGTTGCGTAATTCATCTGTGAGGAAGTGTATCCACGTCAGTGCAGTTACTGTCATGCCAGTTATCTATTTATTTTATCAATCCATCACAACACTATTACTGTAGCTAGCCACTACTCCCTTTAATGGCACAGCTAGAGAACCTGTTACGTAACCATAGTGTTGCTGGTTCCATCCCCACATCAATCGCTACACTACTTTGATAATAGATGACATCGCTAACAGATTAGATGTAGCTTGTTTACTCCGTATCCAGACAATCAGAGAGAGGCATGCATACACAAATACACCTTATCTCACATCTAGCACATCTGCTTGTAATCACAGGCACGCGCACACCCACATACACACACACACACACAAAATCACACGTTTCTAGGTTTCCAGGGTTAAAAGAGGAGAGGCAGAGATGTGAAAACAAGACAAGTGATGGGGCAACCTAAGGACAAGGTAGAGTTTACTGCAAGAGAGGGGGAGGAGAGGAGAGGAGAGGAGAGGAGAGGAGAGGAGAGGAGAGGAGAGGAGAGGAGAGGAGAGGAGAGGAGAGGAGAGGAGAGGAGAGGAGAGGAGAGGAGAGGAGAGGAGAAAACTAATGTCCATTGTTTACCCAGTCGTGTCTAAGCAACCAATTAATATAAAAACTCCTCTCTGGCCGTAGTTGATTCTGTTGGCGTCTTAGAGATGGTTCTGTAGGGACACACACACACACAGGTTCAGTATAAACAGAACAGGGACAGGTTCAGTAGAAACAGAACGTGGACAGGTTCAGTAGAAACAGAACGTGGACAGGTTCAGTAGAAACAGAACAGGGACAGGTTCAGTAGAAACAGAACGTGGACAGGTTCAGTAGAAACAGAACGTGGACAGGTTCAGTAGAAACAGAACAGGGACAGGTTCAGTAGAAACAGAGCAGGGTAGAAGTTGAACTGGGCTCAACATCCTAATTATAATAATGATAATAATAATCATAATGATAAGACAACTGGTTGTTATCCTCTCTACAGCTTAAAGGGCCAATGACGAAAGAGGACTGAAATGCCTGGACGATAAAAAGAGGGGTGAGAGATGAAAGAGGGATAGGATGGTCGTCAAGGTTAAGGCTGCTAGGAGAGAGATGAAAGAGGGATAGGATGGTCGTCAAGGTTAGGGTTGCTAGGAGAGAGATGAAAGAGGGATAGGGTGGTCGTCAAGGTTAGGGTTGCTAGGAGAGAGATGAAAGAGGGATAGGGTGGTCGTCAAGGTTAAGGCTGCTAGGAGAGAGATGAAAGAGGGATAGGGTGGTCGTCAAGGTTAGGGTTGCTAGGAGAGAGATAAAAGAGGGATAGGGTGGTCGTCAAGGTTAAGGCTGCTAGGAGAGAGATGAAAGAGGGATAGGGTGGTCGTCAAGGTTAAGGCTGCTAGGAGAGAGATGAAAGAGGGATAGGGTGGTCGTCAAGGTTAGGGTTGCTAGGAGAGAGATGAAAGAGGGATAGGGTGGTCGTCAAGGTTAGGGCTGCTAGGAGAGAGTTGAAAGAGGGATAGGATGGTTAAGGCTGCTAGGAGAGAGTTGAAAGAGGGATAGGATGGTCATCAAGGTTAAGGCTGCTAGGAGAGAGATGAAAAAGGGATAGGATGGTCATCAAGGTTAAGGCTGCTAGGAGAGAGATGAAAGAGGGATAGGGTGGTCGTCAAGGTTAAGGCTGCTAGGAGAGAGATGAAAGAGGGATAGGATGGTCATCAAGGTTAAGGCTGCTAGGAGAGAGATGAAAGAGGGATAGGGTGGTCGTCAAGGTTAAGGCTGCTAGGAGAGATGAAAGAGGGATAGGGTGGTCGTCAAGGTTAGGGTTGCTAGGAGAGAGATGAAAGAGGGATAGGATGGTCGTCAAGGTTAGGGTTGCTAGGCTTCAGTAGTATATTAGCTGTGTCCCAAATGCCACCCTATTCCCTATTTGATTTGATTTATTCAGACTTTTGATTTGATTTATTCGGATCCCCATTATTATTATTTATTATTCATTACCGACGCCAATGGCGACAGCGAGTCTTGCATGCTGACCAGAAAAATAAATGTACACATACATGTTATTCAAGCATTTCATCCAAACTGCTCGTGAGCGTCTGCGTAGCCATGCGCTAAAATAGAACTTGGTTCTATTTTTGACGCACTGCAAGTGCTGCTTCTCCCATCTCTTCATTGGTTTTTCGGAGTATTTACAGCGCATTCGGAAAGTATTAATAATAATAATAATAATAACATGCCATTTAGCAGACGCTTTTATCCAAAGCGACTTACAGTCATGTGCGCATACATTTTTACGTATGGGTGGTCCCGGGGATCGAACCCACTACCCTGGCGTTACAAGCGCCGTGCTCTACCAATTGAGCTACAGAGGACCGATTGAGCTACAGACCCCTTGACTTTTTCCACATTTTGTTACGTTACAGCCTTATTCTAAAATGGATGAAATTGTTGTTTTTTCCTCATCAATCTACACAAAATGCCCCGTAATGACAAAGCAAAAACAGGTTTTTATAATTGTTTGCAAATTTATACAAACTAAAACTGGAATATATTTACATAAGTCTTCAGACCCTTTACTCAGTACTTTATTGAAGCACCTTTGGCAGCGATTACAGCATCAAGTCTTTTATGGGTATGAAGCTAAAAGCTTGGCACCCCTGTATTTGGGGAGTATCTCCCATTCTTCTCTGCAGATCCTTTCAAGCTCTGTCAGGTTGGATGGGGAGCGTCGCTGCCCAGCTATTTTCAGGTCTCTCTAGAGATGTTCTCCGGGTTCAAGTCCGGGCTCTGGCTGGGCCACTCACTCAAGGACATTCAGAGACTTGTCCCGAAGCCACTCCTGCGTTGTCCTGTTGGAAGGTGGACCTTCGCCCCAGTCTGAGGTCCTGAGTGCTCTGGAGCAGGTTTTCATCAAGGATCTCTCTGTACTTTGCTCTGTTCATCTTTCCCTCGATCCTGACTAGTCTCCAAGTCCCTGCCGCTGAAAAACATCCCCACAGCATGATGCTGCCACCACCATGCTTCACCGTAGGGATGGTGCCAGGTTTCCTGCTGATGTGTCGCTTGGCATTCAGGCCAAAGAGTTCAATCTTGGTTTCATCAGACCAGAGAATCTTGTTTCTCATGGTCTGAGAGTCATTTAGGTGCCTTTTGGCAAACTCCAAGCGGGCTATCATGTGCCTTTTACTGAGGAGTGGCTTCCGTCTGGCCACTCTACCGTAAAGGCCTGGTTGGTGGAGTGCTGCAGCGATGTTTGTCCTTCTGGAAGGTTCTCCCATCACCACAGAGGAACTCTGGAGCTCTGTCAGAGTGACCATTGGCTTCTTGGTCACCTCCCTGACCAAGGCCCTTCTCCCCGATTGCTCAGTTTGGACGGGCGGCCAGCTCTAGGAAGAGTCTTGGTGGTTCCAAACTTCTTCCATTTAAGAATGATGGAGGCCACTGTGTTCTTGGGGACCTTCAATGCTGCAGACATTTTTTGGTACCCTTCCCCAGATCTGTGCCTCGACACAATCCTGTCTCAGAGCTGTACGGACAATTCCTTCGACTTCATGGCATGGTTTTTGCTCTGACATGCACTGTCAACTGTGGGACCTTATATAGACAGGTGTGTGCCTTTCCAAATCATGTCCAATCAATTGAATTTACCACAGGTGGACTCCATTCAAGTTGTAGAAACATCTCACGGATGATCAATGGAAACAGGATGCACCTGAGCTCAATTTTGAGTCTCATAGCAAAGGGTCTGAATACTTACTGTGTGTAAATAAGGTATTTCTGTTAGTATTTTTAATATATTTGCAAAATTTGTCAAAACCTGTTTTCACTTTGTCATTATGGGGTATTGTATGTAGATTGATGAGGAAAATTGTGTATTTAATCAATTTTAGAATAAGGCTGTAATGTAACAAAATGTGGAAAAAGTCAAGGGGTCTGAATACTTTCCGAATGCACTGTACCCACGTGGGTGATTGAAAGCTGAACTGGGGTCCACACTCCAGTCCAGTTGGTGGTGGAAATGTACCTTAAAGTTGGTTGCCAACTGCCATATAAAGTCCACAGAAGAAGAAGAAGAAGAAGAAGAAGAAGACTGAAGGAGGAGAGATTACTTTTATCTGTGGAATAATTGTCGGAGTAGAGAACACACGATTTTGTATGACTGGAAATGGTCAAAATTCTACAATGATCCAGGAAAAAAAGGACCTTGTGCATTTCAGGTAAAATAACAACCCAATGTTTATATCCCAGGACAAATTAGGTAGGAACAGCAAGCTAGCTAGCTAAATGTCCATGAATTAATATAGTTCGTTTTGATATTTCAACCTGCGTGTCCTGATCACATCTGGTGTTGATGGACAAAATCAATATGCGCGCGATGGCGCACCGGGTCGCATGCACGTTCCCGGTACAGTCAGCATGTTACTGGGGTCCGACACATAATGAAAAGTACATTACAGACAAAAAGTGCGTTGAGACCCGGAGGGCGCTATGGGCTCTGGTCAAAAGTAGTGCACTATAACGGGAATAGGAATAGGACGCCATTTGGGACATTTGTTCACATGTCAGTTGTTTTTCCATTTCCACTTCAGTTCAGTGTTAAGTATCATAAAGCCTACATAGAGCTGTTATAAACATGACATAGGACTCACCATAATGGGTTATGTATACTGAAGGGAAAGAAAATAGAATGTGTTCTCAGTCAACATACCTGGTAAAATAAGGGTAATGATTTTGGGGTAATTTCAAGGGTAATAAATACGGGTAATAATTAAGGGTAATAAATAAGGGTATTAAATTAGGGTAATTTTAAGGGTAATAAATAAGGCTAATGAATCAGGGTAATTTTATGTGTAATTTTAAGGGTAATGAATAAGGGTATTATACAAGGGTAATGAATATGGGCTAATGAATAAGGGTAATGATTAACGGGTAATGAATAAGGGTAATAAATGATGGAAGGTCTCATAATGGGTTATGTATATAGAAGAGGTGGTCTCAGGTTGAGTTGTACAGTAGAGATCAGGGGTGGGGTGGGGTGGGGGAGGGTTCATTCCTCTGCAGCACCCTGCCATGCTCTCCCTGTGATGCCCTTTCAAACATCAAAACAGCCCTTTGGCTTCCGCCCTCCAGGGCTCAACGCACCTTATTTTAGAACAGACAGACCTTCACCCTCACAGACCACCTGGGTCCCTCCATCCCTCTCCTTCCTCTCAGACAGACAGGCAGACAGGCAGGCAGGCAGGCAGACAGACAGACATACAGACAGACAGACAGACAGACAGACAGGCAGGCAGATAGGCAGACAGACAGACAGACAGACAGACAGACATGCAGACAGGCAGACAGACAGACAGACAGACAGACAGGCAGACAGACAGACAGACAGACAGACAGACAGACAGACAGACAGACAGACAGGCAGACAGACAGACAGACAGACAGACAGACAGACAGACAGACAGGCAGACAGGCAGTCAGACAGAAAGACAGACAGACAGACAGACTAAAACAGTCACTCATTCAGGACATGCTGCTGAAGGAGGATTAATGTGTGTGTGTGTGTGTGTGTGTGTGTGTGTGTGTGTGTGTGTTAAATCAAATAAAATAAAATGTATTGGTCACATACAGTGGGGAGAACAAGTATTTGATACACTGCCGATTTTGCAGGTTTTCCTACTTACAAAGCATGTAGAGGTCTGTAATTTTTTATCATAGGTACACTTCAACTGTGAGAGACAGAATCTAAAATAAAAATCCAGAAAATCACATTGTATGATTTTTAAGTAATTGATTTGCATTTTATTGCATGACATAAGTATTTGATACATCAGAAAAGCAGAACTTAATATTTGGTACAGAAACCTTTGTTTGCAATTACAGAGATCATACGTTTCCTGTAGGTCTTGACCAGGTTTGCATACACTGCAGCAGGGATTTTGGCCCACTCCTCCATACAGACCTTCTCCAGATCCTTGAGGTTTCGGGGCTGTCGCTGGGCAATACGGACTTTCAGCTCCCTCCAAAGATTTTCTATTGGGTTCAGGTCTGGAGACTGGCTAGGCCACTCCAGGACCTTGAGATGCTTCTTACGGAGCCACTCCTTAGTTGCCCTGGCTGTGTGTTTCGGGTCGTTGTCATGCTGGAAGACCCAGCTACGACCCATCTTCAATGCTCTTACTGAGGGAAGGAGGTTGTTGACCAAGATCTCGCGATACATGGCCCCATCCATCCTCCCCTCAATACGGTGCAGTCGTCCTGTCCCCTTTGCAGAAAAGCATCCCCAAAGAATGATGTTTCCACCTCCATGCTTCACGGTTGGGATGGTGTTCTTGGGGTTGTACTCATCCTTCTTCTTCCTCCAAACACGGCGAGTTGAGTTTAGACCAAAAAGCTCTATTTTTGTCTCATCAGACCACATGACCTTCTCCCATTCCTCCTCTGGATCATGCAGATGGTCATTGGCAAACTTCAGATGGGCCTGGACATGCGCTGGCTTGAGCAGGGGGACCTTGTGTGCACTGCAGGATTTTAATCCATGACGGCGTAGTGTGTTACTAATGGTTTTCTTTGAGACTGTGGTCCCAGCTCTCTTCAGGTCATTGACCAGGTCCTGCCGTTGTAGTTTCGGGCTGATCCCTCACCTTCCTCATGATCATTGATGCCCCACGAGGTGAGATCTTGCATGGAGCCCCAGACCGAGGATGATTGACCGTCATCTTGAACTTCTGGTGGTAAAAGTTTGTGAGGGTTTCAGCCTCCTGAGGTTGAAGAGACGCTGTTGCGCCTTCTTCACCACACTGTGTGTGTGTGTGTGTGTGCGTGCGGGTGTGTGTGTGTGCGTGCGTGCGGGTGTGTGTGTACAGTGTTAAAGCTAACAGGATGCTGACCTGGTGGTAATAAATAGCCTGCTTCTTTACACTGCATGGTCTGATCAGAAAAACTGTCTCTATTGACACCATCACCAGGTCATGATTGATTGATTGATTGATTGATTGGTTGATTAATCTGTCTGCTGCCGGGCATTTAGGGAAGATATTGCGGCATCACTCATTTCTAAAGTGTTACTAAATAACACTTATTCTTTGGGTGAACATAGAGTAGCTACAATGTTATTCTGAAATTGCAATGAAAAGGCACTTATGCAATCAAATTGGATAATGGCCATTAGCCATTCAAATGATCTTCAAGTGGAAGATTGGAGTCTTTACAAAAATAGCCAACTAATGTCAGTCATCAAGTAATCAAGGTAATGGACTTGATTTTTAAAGTACTTGATTTTATTCCAGTCAACTCACAATATGTCTAGAAGTTTGGTTGCTGTGGAAACGAGAGTTTGAGTCCCGTCACACAGAAGATGTTCAGTAAAAACAGCTTCATTATTTATTTATTTTCTCTGTCAGAGAGATTAAAGAGAGGTAGAGAGAGAGAGAGAGAGAGAGAGATGGAGAGAGAGTGTGAGAGAGAGATGGAGAGAGAGAGAGATGGAGAGAGTGAGAGAGAGATGGAAAGAGAGAGCGAGAGAGAGAGAGATGGAAAGGAACTGAATAATATTAAGGAATGCTATAGATGGAAGGAAAGTACTGTCAAAACCTACCAGAAAACAATTAGGCAACAACAAATTCAATCCCCTTTAGACAACTTCCTGGACAAAACGTTCCACTGTAATAGTGAAGGTGTAAACATGGCAGTAGAAAACCTAAACAGCTTCCCTATCAAATCTAAAAATCTCTAACAGAAAACCGAAGAAAAGTAACAACAATGACAAATGGTTTAACGAAGAATGCAAAACCTAAGAAAGAAATTGAGAAACCTATCCAACCAAAAACACAGAGACCCAGAAAACCTGAGCCTACGCCTTCACTATGGTGAATCACTAAAACAATACAGAAATACACTACGGAAAAAGAAGGAACAGCATATCAGAAATCAGCTCAATGGAATTGAAGAATCCATAGACTCTAACCACTTCTGGGAAAATTGGAAAACACTAAACAAACAACAACATGAAGAGTTATCTAACCAAATCGGAGATGTATGGTTAAACCACTTCTCCAATCTTTTTGGCCCTATAACAAAGAACAAACAGCAAAAACATATGCATGATCAAATACAAATCTTAGAATCAACTATTAAAGACTACCAGAACCCACTGGATTCTCCAATTACATTGAATGAACTACAGGACAAAATACAAACCCTCCAACCCAAAAAGGCCTGTGGTGTTGATGGTATCCTCAATGAAATAATAAAATATATAGACCACAAATTCCAATTGGCTATACTTAAACTCTTTCACATCATCCTTAGCTCTGGCATCTTCCCCAATATTTGGAACCAAAGACTGATCACCCCAATCCACAAAAGTAGAGACAAATTTGACCCCAATAACTACCGTGGGATATGTGTCAACAGCAACCTTGGGAAAATCCTCTGCATTATCATTAACAGCAGACTCGTTCATTTCCTCAGTGAAAGCAATGTACTGAGCAAATGTCAAATTTGCTTTTTACCAAATGACCGTACGACAGACCACATATTTACCCTGCACAGCCAAACAAACAAACAAACCAAAACAAAGGCAAAGTCTTCTCATGCTTTGTTGATTTCAAAAAAGCTTTTGACTCAATTTGGCATGAGGGTCTGCTATACAAATTGATGGAAAGTGGTGTTAGGGGGAAAAACATACGACATTATAAAATCCATGTACACAAACAACAAGTGTGCGGCCGTGGGGTGAGACAGGGATGCAGTTTAAGCCCCACCCTCTTCAACATACAGTGGAGATAAAAAGTCTACAGACCCCTGTTAAAATGCCAGGTTTTTGTGATGTAAAAGAATGAGACAAAGATAAATCATGTCAGAACGTTTTCCTGTTAATGTGACCTATAATGTGAACAATTCAATTGAAAAACAAACTGAAATCTTCGAGGGGGAAAAATGATCAATAAAAACCTTACAATAACCTGGTTATATAAGTGTGCACACCCTCTTATAACTGGGGATGTGGCTGTGATCAGAATTAACCAATCACATTCAAACTCATGTTAAATAGAAGTCATTACACACCTGCCATCATTTAAAGTGATTCTGATTAATCACAAATAAAGTTCAGCTGTTCTAGTAGGATCTTCCAGACATTTTCTTAGTTGCATCTCAGAGTAAAAGCCATGGTCCGCAGAGAGCTTCCAAGGCATCAGAGGGATCTCGTTGTTGAAAGATATCAGTCAGGAGAAGAGTACAAAATAATTTCCAAAGCATTACATATACCATGGAACACAGTGAAGACAGTCATCATCAAGTGGAGAAAATATGCACCAAACAGAGACATACCAAGAATGGAAGTCCCTCCAAAATGTATGAAAAAGCGAGAAGAAAACTGGTAGGGAGCTTCCAAGAGGCCTACAGCAACATTAAAAGGAGATGGCGGGAGGGTCCAAGAGGCCTCAGCAACATTAAAGAGCTGGTCAGGGAGGCTTCCAAGAGGCCTACAGGCAAATTAAAGGAACTGGTCAGGGAGGCCTTCCAAGAGCGGCCTACAGCAATTAAAGAGCTGGTCGGGGAGGTTCAAGAGGCCTACAGAACATAAAGGAGTGGCAGGGAGGCTTCCAAGAGGCCTACAGAACATTAAGGAGCTGTCGGAGGCTTCCAAGAGGCCCTACAGCAACATTAAAGGAGGGGTCGGGGAGGCTCCAAGGAGGCCTACAGCAACATTAAAGGAGTGGCCAGGGAGGCTGCCAAGAGGCCTACAGCAACATTAAAGAGCTGGTCAGGGAGGCTTCCAGAGGCCTACAGCAACATTAAAGGAACTGGTTCAGGAGCTTAAAAGGCCTACAGCAACAGTAAAGGAATGGTCGGGGGCTTCCAAGAGGCTACAGACTTAAAGGAATGGTCAGGGGCTTCCAAGAGGCGACAGCAACATTAAAGGAGCCTGGTCAGGGAGGTTCCAGAGGCCTACAGCAACATAAAGGAATGGTCAGGGAGGTACAAGAGGCCTACAGCAACATTAAAAGGAGCTGAGTCAGGGACGTTCCAAGAGGACTACAGGCAACATTAAAGGAAACTGGTCAGAGGAGGCGTCAAAGAGCCTACAGCAACATTAAAGGAACGTGAGGAATTTTCTGCAAGTACTTGGCAAATGTTGACAACCAATCTACCGATTCTTCATATGATGGCTATGGGGTAGGGTGGCAAGACGGAGCCTTTTCTACAAAGAAAAACATAAGCCTGGCTGAAGTTTGCAAAAACAAAACATAAAGTCCCCAAAAGCGTGGGGAATGTGTTATGGTCTGATGAAAACCAGGTTGAACTTTTTGGCCATAATTCCAAAAGGTATGTTTGGCGCAAAAACAACACTGCACATCACCCAAAGAACACCATACCCACAGTGAAGCATGGTGGTGGCAGCATCATGCTTTGGGGCTGTTTTTCTTCAGCTGGAACCGGGGCCTTAGTCAGGGTGGAGGGAATTATGAACAGTTCCAAATACCAGGCAATTTTGGCACAAAACCTTCAGGCGTCCGTTAGAAAGCTGAAGATGAAGAGGAAGTTCACCTTTCAGCACGACAACGACCCAAAGCACACATCCAAATCCACAAAAGCATGGCTTCACCAGAAGATTAACGTTTTGGAATGGCCCAGCCAGAGCCCAGACCTGAATCCAATTGAACATCTCTGGGGTGATCTGAAGAGGGCTGTGCACAGGAGATGTCCTCGCAATCTGACAGATTTGGAGCGTTTTTGCAAAGAAGAGTGGGCAAATATTGCCAAGATCGTCAAGATGTGCCCTGCTAATAGACTCCTACCCAAAAAGACTGAGTGCTGTAATAAAATCAAAAGGTGCTTCAACAAAGTATTAGTTTAAGGGTGTGAACACTTATGCAACCAGGTTATTGTGAGTTTCGTCTTTTTTTATTTTTCCCCCTCAAAGAGATCAGTTTGTTTTTCAATTGAATTGTTCCCATTATAGGTCACATTAACAGGAAAACGTTCTGACATGATTTATCTTTGTCTCATTCTTTTACATCACAAAAACCTGGCATTTTAACAGGGGTCTGTAGACTTTTTATCTCCACTGTATATATCAATGAATTGGCACTAGAACAGTCTGCAGCACCCGGCCTCACCCTACTAGAATCTGAAGTCAAATGTCTACTGTTTGCTGATGATCTGGTGCTTCTGTCACCAACCAAGGAGGGCCTACAGCAGCACCTAGATCTTCTGCACAGATTCTGTCAGACCTGGGCCCTGACAGTAAATCTCAGTAAGACAAGAAAAATGGTGTTCCAAAAAAGGTCCAGTTGCCAGGACCACAAAATCAAATTCCATCTAGAGCACACAAAAAACTATACATACCTCGGCCTAAACATCAGCGCCACAGGTAACTTCCACAAAGCTGCGAACGATCTGAGAGACAAGGCAAGAAGGGCCTTCAATGCCATCAAAAGGAACATAAAATTCGACATACCAATTAGGATCTGGCTAAGAAAATACTTGAATCAGTTATATAACCCATTGCCCTTTATGGTTGTGAGGTCTGGGGTCCGCTCACCAACCAAGAATTCACAAAATGCACCAAATTGAGACTCTGCATGCAGAATTCTGCAAAAATATCCTCCATGTACAAGGAAAAACACCAAATAATGCACGCAGAGCAGAATTAGGCCGCTACCCACTAATTATCAAAATCCAGAAAAGAGCCGTTAAATTCTATAACCACTTAAAAAGAAGCGATTCCCAAACCTTCCACAACAAAGCCATCACCTACAGAGAGATGAACTAGGGGGGCGGTAGATCAGCTTTAATATTGCAGATAGATTGCAACTTCCATCAATGTAATTGTCTGCATCACTTCCAATCCCCCATATGTATAAATACATATACATACATATATATATACATATTATTTTATATTTCCCTTTATTACTTTCCAACCCCACCACCCCTTCCCTAATTGGAGTAAACTAGTGAACAACAACGGTTAGGCCTCTACTTCCAGCTTATACATACTATATACATTTTATGGACACAGTCAATTTTACAATAATTCTATTTTGTTTGTTTTTACTCCAGAACTTCCTCTAGCCTCAACCTCTCCTATCATTTTCATGATGTCCATCCGGTTTGCTTCTATATGCCATATCTTTCTAACTGTGCTCTTTCACAAAAGCTCTCAACCTATAACCTATATACTTACAGTGTCTTGCAAAAGTATTCACCCCCCTTGGCATTTTTCCTATTTTGTTGCCTTACAACCTGGAATTAAAATTGATTTTCTGGGGGTTTGTATCATTTAATTTACACAACATGCCTACCACTTTGAAGATTTTTTTTATTGTGAAACAAACAAAAATACAGAAAACTTGAGGGTGCATAACTATTCACCCCCCCAAAGTCAATACTTTGTAAAGCCACCTTTTGCAGCAATTACAGCTGCAAGTCTCTTGTGGTATGTCTCTATATGCTTGGCACATCTGGCCACTGGGATTTTTGCCCATTCTTCAAGGCAAAACTGCTCCAGCTCCTTCAAGTTGGATGGGTTCCGCTGGTGTACAGCAATCTTTAAGTCGTACCACAGATTCTTAATTGGATTGAGGTCTGGGCTTTGACTAGGCGATTCCAAGACATTTAAATGTTTCCCTTAAACCACTCAAGTGTTGCTTTAGCAGTATGCTAAAGGTCATTGTCCTGCTGGAAGGTGCTGGAAGGTGAACCTCCGTCCCAGTCTCAAATCTCTGAAAGACTGAAACAGGTTTCCCTCAAGGATTTCCCTGTATTTAACGCCATCCTTCAATTCTGACCAGTTTCCCAGTCCCTGCCAATGAAAAACATCCCCACAGCATGATGCTGCCACCACCATGCTTCACTGTGGGGATGGTGTTCTCGGGGTGATGAGAGGTGTTGGGTTTGCGCCAGACATAGCATTTTCCTTGATGGCCATAAAGCTCAATTGTTGTCTAATCTGACCAGAGTACCTTCTTCCATATGTTTAGGGAGTCTCCCACATGGCTTTTGGTGAACACCAAACGTGTTTGCTTATTTTTTTCTTTCAGCAATGGCTTTTTTCTGGCCACTCTTCCTTAAAGCCCAGCTCTGTGGAGTGTACGGCTTAAAGTGGTCCTATGGACAGATACTCCAATCTCCGCTGTGGCGCTTTGCAGCTCCTTCAGGGTTATCTTTGGTCTCTTTGTTGCCTCTCTGATTAATGCCCTCCTTACCTGGTCCATGAGTTTTGGTGGGCGGCCCTCTCTTGGCAGGTTTGTTGTGGTGCCATATTCTTTCCATTTATTAATAATGGATTTAATGGTGGTCCATGGGATGTTCAAAGTTTCTGATATTTTTTTATAACCCAACCCTGATCTGTACTTCTCCACAACTTTGTCCCTGACCTGTTTGGAGAGCTCCTTGGTCTTCACGGTGCCACTTGCTTGGTGGTGCCCCTTGCTTAGTGGTGTTGCAGACTCTGGGGCCTTTCAGAACAGGTGTATATATACTGAGATCATGTGACAGATCATATGACACTTAGATTGCACACAGGTGGACTTTATTTAACTAATTATGTGACTTCTGATGGTAATTGGTTGCACCAGATCTTATTTAGGGGCTTCATAGCAAAGGGGATGAATACCTTTTTCAAACATTTTTTCAAAAAATAATGTTTTTTTATCAATTAGTATATTTGAGTTTAACCACAATATTTGTTGCATTATTTGTTCTGTAGTTTCTGGAGGATTAAATTGAAACCAACTTTCTATGGCTTGTTTTAGAAATAGTGATATTTGGGAGATTATTTCCTTTTCAAATAACTGAAAGTGAGAGGTTGTAATCTGAATAAAGGGAAAAAGGCCATTCTTCATTGGGTGAGACAATCTTACTAATTTGCTAGAGAACCAGTTCGGATTTAAGTATAACTTTTGTATGACTGAAGCTTTTAGTGATAGGTCTAATGCTTTAATATTGCATAATTTCTGTCCTCCGAATTCATATTCATTATATAAATAGGCCCGTTTAATTTAGTCTTGCATGCCGTTCCAAATAAAAATGAATATTTTTTTGTCATATAATTTAAAAAACTATTCGCTAGGCGTAGGCAAGACCATAAGCAAATAGGTAAACTGGGATAATACTAAAGAGTTAATCAGGGTGATTTTTCCACAAATAGACAGGTATTTACCTTTCCATGGTAGCAAGATCTTATCTATTTTTGCTAACTTTCTATTAAAATGTATTGGAGTGAGATCATTTATTTCATTTGGGATATGTATTCCGAGTATATCCACATCACCATCAGATCATTTTATTGGTCAACTATATGGTAATGTAAAAATTGTATTTTTTAGTGATCCAATACGTAATATAGTACATTTATCATAATTTGGTTGTAATCCAGAGAGCTTAGAAAATATATCTAGATCCTCTCTGAGGCTGTGGAGGGATTCAAGTTGTGGATTTAAAAGAAAACATGAATCATCAGTGTACAATGACACCTTTGTTTTTAAGCCCTGGATTTCTAATCCCTTGATATTTTAGTTGGATCTTTGAAAGCTCTCTCTCACAACCCCTGCTCACAGACACACGTTGGTTCTGGGATATGCAACCATTTCCTTTCTCACTCACTTAACGCCACACTTTTCCAAACACAAAAACGCACACCACACCTTCCATCACGATTCATCCCCCCATCCCCCCATACTGTGCCTTCTATGTCTTCTGCTTGCTGTGTTTTTATCTCCACTATGTTGATTGAGTACATGTGTTCTAATTAGTTGTATTTGAAGATATATTATTTCGCTTGTTATCCTTTCTTGTAATGCCGTCTTATCCCTTTATAAAATACTATAAAATACTATAAATGTGTTTTATTATTACAATCCCTACCATGGCTAGTATTGGGTGTTCCATTATTCGACTCCTCTATTAGAACTTTCAGAATAGCCATGGAGTTAACTCCAGAGTGGCGCAGTGGTCTAAGGCACTGCATCGCAGTGCTAACTGTGCCTCTAGAGATCCTGGTTCGAATCCAGGCTCTGTCGCAGCCGGCCGCGACCGGGAGACCCATGGGGCGGCGCACAATTGTCCCAGCGTCATCCAGGGTAGGGGAGGGAATGGCCGGCAGGGATGTAGCTCAGTTGATAGAGCATGGCGTTTGCAACGCCAGGGTTGTGGGTTCGATTCCCACGGGGGGCCAGTATAAAAAAAATATATTTATTCACTAACTGTAAGTCGCTCTGGATAAGAGCGTCTGCTAAATGTAAAATGAGTAGTCTTTGTGTCGCGGAACATTTGGTTGTCAATATACAGTTTATCGACTACGAGAGCAACACGCTTCCCTTTTAATCTATTTTCCTTGAAGATTGGGTACAGAAACTTTGCGCCGTTCTGCAGTTTGTATGTCTAGTAAGGCTTCTCTCAGAAAGTTGTTCTCCTTTTTAAGTTCCTTAACGTCCGTTTCCATCCTAGTGACCGTCCCTTTTAGTTTTTTTGTATCTTTCTCCATTATCGCAGCTTTTTCATCATTTCAAGACTCGCCTTCATCTTCTTTACATCTTTACTGACCAACTCTAGTACGCCCAGTTTGTCATTTATCGACTTCAACAGATCGCTTTCCACACTTACCAGTCCCAGTGGTGAAAAGCATAAATCCTCTGTATCCGTCGAGGAGTCGCGGTTTCTCTTGGGATTGATTCTCCTCGTTTATCCTCCGTCGTGTTGCTTGTTGTTGTAATATTTGCTTTATGATTTGTTTTGTGTTATTATCCAGATTGAATGCTATTACCCACGAGTATGTGAAGTGCTAATATTTTGTCAAACTTACTGATATTGAATATTACGTTTTTATCCTGAGGTGATTCGCACCGCTGTGCGTTCAATACGCCATCTTGTCACGTGACATCCCTCTACGGGACTTACCTATAGTAAAAGGTATTCTTTGTGTATTGGTGGTGTGGTGCATTGGCACATCCTGCCCATATCCCATGTCTATCTATCTATCTAGTAAGGCTTCTCTCAGCTCATATCCTATATATCTATATCATATCTATCTTATGTTTCCTACTCAGAAAAATTGACAGTTGACATTTTCTTTTCTGTTGCTTACTATATTGAAACCCCAAAATAAAATGTTGTTCTTGAAAATCTCCCCCACAGCTGTAAACAAAGACTCCAGTATTTCAAAGAGAGGCTTTATCCTCTCACACTCCATAAAAAAGTTTATCTTATATTACACAAAAGGACATCCATCTCCAACATCTGAGTTAATAACAGATACAAAAGCATTAACTGCAATGATGCCATGCAAAACCCTCCATTGCATATCCCCAGTACCCTTTTGTAACGGAGGCTTGTACAGTGCTCTCCATGCTGGCTTTACCTTGTCATCAATGCCCAGTTTTACCCTCCATGGAGTGTCTTTTCTATTTTTCAATGTATCTTTATTCAACACCTTGACACCCCCCCTATATAAGTCTTTCCCATTCACCTCATCCAAACCCACCTCTTCCAACCCTCTCAAATCCAGTAATAATGCCTTTCTTTCTGACCCTGGGATATTGGGTGTAATCCCTAGTCTTGGAAATGAGATGTTTTCATCTTGTACCTTCTTCTTGTGACTATTAAGCATAAACCACTCTTCTGCTGACAGAGCCTTCCTGCAGCTTCCCAGCAGTTGTCCGACAATCCTTTCCGACCTCACCCCCAAATGTTCAGCCACCCGTCTTCCATCCATTAAGGCGGGCCCAACCATGGCCATGAACTGTTTTAAGGTGATGATTTTGCCCTTCACCAGAATCTTGGAGAAATGTGGAACAGCTGCAGTTGTACAATCCAGTCTTGCCCCGTACACCAGAGGTTCCTCCAACAGCCAATGCACTGACTCCGCTGAAGTGCGTCTGGACACCTTCATTATGCTCCACACCCTAAGAAGGCCTCTGTAAAACGGAGGTACTCCCTCCCTAGAAATCTGGCTACTATCAACCAAAAATAAAGCCTGTTCTCTCTCACATGGGTCCTGAAACATTTCCTGAAGTGAGCATCACTCAATAAAGTTATATTAAAAATGCCAGTATGAGCTTTTGGGTTTTACAGCGTTAATGAACACCACCTCTGTTATTAAACAATGATCCGAAAATCCCACTGGGGTTATCACACTTGATTTACAGACCTGAGATTGATCCTCAAAACAATAAAACCTATCTTCTAACCTGGCCACAGAGATGGTGCTCTCTCTCTCACATGGGCCCACTGTCTCGTGCCTCCATGTTGACTCCGCCAAATATCACACAGTTCATGTGTTACAATGAGGCGTTTTTAAAAGTCCTTGAGGCTATATGAGGTTCTTTGTGGTTTCTATCTAAATCACTGACTGTGCAGTTAAAATCCCCAGCAAGAAATAAATAATCCTCAGTATTACATTTCTCAATGGTATTTGATAATGTCTCTAAAAAACATACCCTCTCAACTGCCACCACTGGGGCATATACATTTATCAGACACATAGTGATGTTTTCATACCTCGCTCTAACTTTTAATAACCTCCCCTCAACTACCTCTTCAACCTCGTTTGACAAAGGCAAAAACCCAGTTGAGTTTTTATGACTACACACCACTGTCTCCCCCCCCCCACCCCCCCACAATCCTGTTGTCACATAACTTCATTTTCCATATTACTGCGTTTCTTGTAGAAAACGTATGTCACTTCCCTTTCCCCTAATTAACTCATACACCACGGCTCTTTTTTAACGTCTCTCGCCCCATTTACGTTTAAAGATGAAATCTTAAAACTGCTGGGGAAAAAAAAATACTGAGAAAACTCTTTACAGAGTTAAGGCTGCGGCTGAACTCTTTCATTTCCTTCAGAATTTAAATCACTTGTCACTCTCGTGACCACTTTCTTGAGTCTAGCGATTTCAGGGCTTGTCAAACCTCCCCCTGTTATTTTTTGACATCAAAAACTTTGCTGAGTCAATAAACAATTCACTTTCAGGAAAAAAATCTGTTACATTTATAGTCCTGAATATATTTCTTCCCTTTTGTCAAATTCAGAAATTGACGTACCTTCTCAATCCCATACCTCCCTTCACCCCATTTCTCTCGCTATTTTGTTGCGATGCATCAGATGACGCGCTATCCTCCCCAGAAGAAAACTCAACTGATTTATCAATCTCTACTTTCCTCTTAGAATTAGAACCTTCACCACCCCTTAAATTCTTCCTCTTTGAAAACAGCTGCTTCCTTTTCCATTATTTCAATCTCCTCTTGAACTCCAATTTCATTTCCCAGCACCACCTGTTTCCCCTCCGTCTTTGTTCTGATCTACCAGAATTGCCCCCGTATCCACACTGCTTTCCTTTTCTACTTTTCCAACCACATCTGCCCACCTTCTACCTTCCCCTGCACCCTTAGCATGTTCATCCCTTCGCGGTGGTGCATTAGCTGCACCAGCACTAGAGCTGCTACCGGGCTCTGGGCGCTCGTTCTCGGGACAAAAACGTACCAAATGCCCCTCTCTTCCACAGCCAAAACATTTCATTGATTCAGTAGAAGCGTAGAACACATAATCAAATCCATCGATCTTAAAATTGAACGCTAAATTCAGTTTGTCAGTGTCCTTCTTTAAAATCATATGCACTTGTCTCCTATGAGACACGACATGTTTCAGCAAATGAGATTTGCATCCAAAAATAACCTTCTTTATTGTAGATACAAGTTGACCATGACGAGATAACTCTCGCTCCAACACTTCATCTCTAACAAATGGTGGCACGTTAGAAAGTATAACTTTCTTCGCCGGATTCATAAGCGGAAATACCGGCGTCTGCGTCTCCCGCAACACAACACCACTCTCAACTATCATATTCACCTTTTCAATGGAATCTAAGAATATCACTACAGCGCTATTCATCCTTGAGACTGATTTTATGCTATAGTACCCAATGATAGCACCCACTGCTAAGCTACATTCTTCCACTGAACACCCTGCCGCAGCAGGAATCTTTACTCCGTGCCGCTGACTAAGTTTTTTCTCCAAACCTCCGTGAGTTGCGCCCTCGAGAAAAACAACCTCAACGATCCCACCACCCCTATACGTGCTTAGTGATAGGGAGACAAGATAACCTTAAAACAACTAAACTAATCAATATATATACACTGCTCAAAAAATAAAGGGAACACTTAAACAACACAATGTAAACTCCAAGTCAATCACACTTCTGTGAATCAAACTGTCCACTTAGGAAGCAACACTGATTGACAATACATTTCACATGCTGTTGTGCAAATGGAATAGACAACAGGTGGAAATTATAGGCAATTAGCAAGACACCCCCAATAAAGAAGTGGTTCTGCAGGTGGTGACCACAGACCACTTCTCATTTCCTATGCTTCCTTGCTGATGTTTTGGTCACTTTTGAATGCGCCGGTGCTTTCACTCTAGTGGTAGCATGAGACGGAGTCTACAACCCACACAAGTGGCTCAGGTAGTGCAGCTCATCCAGGATGGACATCAATGCGAGCTGTGGCAAGAAGGTTTGCTGTGTCTGTCAGCGTAGTGTCCTAGCATGAGGCGCTACCAGGAGACAGGCCAGTATATCAGGAGACGTGGAGGAGGCCGTAGGAGGGCAACAACCCAGCAGCAGGACCGCTACCTCCGCCTTTGTGCAAGGAGGAGCAGGAGGAGCACTGCCAGAGCCCTGCAAAATGACCTCCAGCAGGCCACAAATGTGCATGTGTCTGCTCAAACGGTCAGAAACAGACTCCATGAGGGTGGTATGAGGGCCCGACGTCCACAGGTGGGGGTTGTGCTTACAGCCCAACACCGTGCAGGACGTTTGGCATTTGCCAGAGAACACCAAGATTGGCAAATTCGCCACTGGCGCCCTGTGCTCTTCACAGATGAAAGCAGGTTCACACTGAGCACATGGACAGACGTAACAGAGTCTGGAGACGCCGTGGAGAACGTTCTGCTGCCTGCAACATCCTCCAGCATGACCGATTTGGCGGTGGGTCAGTCATGGTGTGGGGTGGCATTTCTTTGGGTGGCCGCACAGCCCTCCATGTGCTCGCCAGAGGTAGCCTGACTGCCATTAGGTACCGAGATGAGATCCTCAGACCCCTTGTGAGACCATATGCTGGTGCGGTTGGCTCTGGGTTCCTCCTAATGCAAGACAATGCTAGACCCTCATATGGGCTGGAGTGTGTCGCAGTTCCTGCAAGAGGAAGGCATTGATGTATGGACTGCCGCCCGCCCGTTCCCCAGACCTGAATCCAATTGAGCACATCCTGGACATCAGTGTCTCGCTCCAGGTCTGGAGGAGATCCCTCAGGACCATCCGCCACCTCACAGGAGCATGCCCAGGCGTTGTAGGGAGGTCATACAGGCACGTGGAGGCCACACACACTATTGAGCCTCATTTTGACTTGTTTTTAAGGACATTACATCAAAGTGGATCAGCCTGTAGTGTGGTTTTCCACTTTAATTTTGAGGGTTGACTCCAAATCCAGACCTCCATGGGTTGATACATTTGATTTCCATTGTAATTTTTGTGTGATTTTGTTGTCAGCACATTCAACTATGTAAAGAAAAAAGTATTTAATAGATTATTCATTCATTCAGATCTAGGATGTGTTGTTTAAGTGTTCCCTTTATTTTTTTGAGCAGTGTATATACACACCAAAACCCAATAGAGTGAAATAATTCCAGTCGCTCTCACAAATCACTCCTGCTTCACGACTCACTCCCAGCATGCACTCCAATGGAGAGAGAGAGAGAGAGAGAGAGACAGAGAGAGAGGGAGAGGAGAGAGAGAGAGAGAGAGAGAAGAGAGAGAGAGAGAGAGAGAGAAGAGATTCACGCGCTTATGAATCAGGTAAATAATTAATACTCAAATGTAATTGACGTTCTTATCTTTCTCAACAACAGAAATTCCTCACTGAATTAAACATGAATATTGATAGTGTTCTGGATCGGTCTGACTGATATAGAGACAGAGGGACCTGGAAATGGGTGGACGGTACACCACTGACCACAAGGTGAGAGATAATAATCTGGCCATATGGCTCAAACCATTTTAGTAGAACAACATCTGGGTATGATTTAGAATATTTACCACAGTGTCTGACTGTCTGGTTCTCGGTGTTGTTTTCCTGTAGGTACTGGGGAAAAACCAGCCGGATAATGGTGCTATTCTTATAATACACATAGGAGGGGAAAAGACTGTGTTGAGATTAATTATCGGTATCCTGCACTGTAAATAAATGGAACGACATAAGATGTAACTCTCATTTAACTGGATTTGTGAAAGGGTGATTTAACAAGCAATAGCTAATTATGTACAGTAGCATTGCATGCCTGCCTGCCTGCTGCCTGCCTGCCTGCCTGCGCTGCCTGCCTGACTGCTGCTGCCTGCCGCTGCCTGCCTGCCTGCCATGCCTGCCTGCACCTGCTGTCCTGCGTCTGTCTGTCTGTCTGTCGTTGTGTGGTCGTCTGTGCTGTCTGTCTGTCGTCTCGTTCTGTATGTCTCTCACTCTTCTCTCTCCTTCATACTTCCTCGCATCTCTATCTCTCCTCTCTCTCGTCTCTCTCTCTCTCTTCTCTCTCTCTCTCTCTCTCTCTCTCTCGCTCTCTCTTGTTTAAATTAAATGAAACAATGTGGAATAGACGTTGAATTATGTCTGTGCCCGTGGGAATGTACTCTGTAAATGCTTGTATTCATTGTTTTTATTAGGATCATGCCATATGCTTAGGCACTGATCATTTTCAAGGAACGAAAGTAAAGTAATAAAGGAACAATGTCCAAGCAGGTGCATCAGCTTCCTGAATGAATGTGATGGCTAGTTAAAATAGTGGTGACCTGAACACAGACAGAGGGTAGAACAGTACTACAAAAAAAGTATGAAAATGTATGAACTCACTACTGTAAGTCGCTCTGGATCAAGAGCGTCTGCTAATGACTAAATGTAAAATGTACTAAGAGGACAAAGATACACACCGCATGCCGAACGCAGGCACGTACACACACACACACACAACTGTTACGTTCCCCAGTTTCTATGTTGTGGTTTGTTGTTTTCATGTAGGTATTTCCTGAAATTCCCCAACAAGCAGCTGATTGATTGGATGAACATTGATGATTGGAGCGCTGACCCGCGCCCTCGTCAGGACGCAGCTGTCTCCAATTACCAACTCCTCTGAAGCTATATAAGCCCCAGTTGCTCAGGAAAGGGGAAAACAGAATGGCTGTGAGTTACAGCATGTTGGGTTTTGTATGCTAAGAGTTTGGTATGTACTGTGTTGTTGTTGCTGTGAGACCCAGTTGTAATGTTTTGGTGTTTAGTTTGTGGCTCAGAGTTTCTTTAATGTCCTGAGTTTGTTTTTTCAGGTTTTGTTGTGAACCAGTTTGTGCAATTTTGTTTCATTTGTTCCCAAGGGGGAAGGGGAAGGACCTAGGGAGTACATTACCCGTAGAAGTATACGGTCATGCACACTAGGAAGACCTGGGCGGACCATCCCTTGTATTTTGGTTAGTGCACCAGGAGGGTGCTAGTTAAGTAAGTAGTGGGTAGGCAGGTAAGGCAGAGGGGCTTTGATATTACTTTCTTTGCTTTGGTTCCATCCAGCCCCTTTCCCCAAACTTACCGTACGAAGGAATAAATTCCCTTGTTAATGGTATTCTCTGCCTTTTGTCATCCTTACTCACACCTACAGTCCCATACCTCTTTCACAGCACGGAGAGTTGAGTTTGTAGCAGGGTGTTGCATTCCCTCTTCCGAGAGGAGTGCGTAACAACAACGCAATACACACAAGTGTGAAGTTGGGCATTTATTTGATAATGAACTCCTTCCTAACATCTCGAATGAGGCTGTGAATGAAACTGCCGCATACCAGCCTATGGTTCATCTATTTCATTTTACTGAGATTGAGCTTTCAGAAGTTGTGTTGGTGCAGAGTTTATTGCTGCCCTCTCACTCATATATTACATCTTTCATTGGCGAGTAATACCATTCCAAAAGTCTGGAAAGCAGCCTATGCCCACACCTTTACATAAGTGTGGAGATCCGTCCCAGTTGGATAAATATCGTCCCATATCTAAACTGTCTGCACTGGCAAAGTTTTGGAAAACTGGTGAACTCACAGTTTGAAAGACTTTCTTTATAATAACTCATTTTATCTAAATTCCAGTCGGGTTTTAGAGCCAAGCATAGTACAAATTTCTGCAGTAGTAAGGTGATATTCTAGATGCTCAGGATAAGAAAAATCACTGTTTCACTTTTTATTGACTTATCGAAGGCCTTCGACCACCGTTGACCATGCCCTGCTGTTGTATAGACTACAAAGGTGGTATAAGTGTTCATGCATTGGATTGGTTCCAAAACTACCTTTCTGACACAGTGTGTAGCACAGGAGGGTATGAAATCTGAGTTTCAAAGGCTTAGTTCCCCAGGGCTCAATTTTAGGTCCGATCCTTTTTACACTGTATATAAATAATATAGGAAGACAGTTTACTCTGCAAATCTCCATCTGTATGCTGATGACACAATTGTTTATTCTAGCGCATCAAACATTGAGAAGTCTTTTCAGGATTACAGTTGGCTTTTGATGCTATTCAAGGCAGCTTTTCGAATTGAAACTGTTCTTAATGCAAGGAAATGTCACGCCCTGACGTATGGAACTCTTGTTGTTGACTCAGGGTGTGGAAATCTATTTGATGTATTCTATGTTTAGGATCTAGGTTGTGTTTCTATGTTTGGCCGGGTGTGATTCCCAATCAGAGACAGCTGTCGCTCGTTGTCTCTGATTGGGGCTCATACTTAAGTAGCCTGGTTGCCTACCTTAGTTGTGGGATCTTGTTCCAGATAGGCTTGTATGTGTATAGCCTTAGGACTTCACGTTATGTTGTTTCTTGTTTTGTTTTTTGTTTATTTGGGTGAATAAACATGTACGCTTTCACGCTGCACCTTGGTCGACCCGTCTCTCAACGTTCGTGACAGAAGATCCCACCACAAAAGGACCAAGCAGCGTGCCGAGGCGGAGCGAATAGCTTTGTCACAGGTGGGCAAATGGTGGTCATGGGAGGAGATACTTGCTGGGAAAGGACCCTGGGCGAAGGTACAGGCCTGGCAAGAGAGGATCAATGGAACACGCCAACGGGACCAACCGCTGAGAAGCCCGAGAAGCAACCCCAATAAAAAATGTTGGGGGGCTAGAGGGGTGGTCGGGGATCGAGAGAGAAGAGCCCCGACCAACTGGCACCAGGTGGGGTTCCAGTTGGAGTCCCTACGACCATGGAACAGGAATGGGAACAGTTTTACACTGAGGAGTCGGAGGATGACGACGACGATGAGTTTCTGTTCTCTAACTCGTGGGGGCTTCCGGAGGAGTCCTCACTGGAGGAGGATTGGCGAGAGAGAGAAGGACATGAGCTGTCTGAGAGAGGAGGCCACCACGTTATGGGGGCTGTTAGCTCAGAGGGAGCAGGAGTTATCCGTTCAGAGGGAGGCACTACAGGCGGCTCAAAGGGAGAAGGAAGTAGTGGAGGCATGGGAGAGGAGCTGGTCAGGCAACAGAGAGTGTGTGTTCATAGAGGAACCTATGTCGCCAGTGCGCATTCACAGCCCAGTGCATCCTGTGCCAGCGCCCCGCACGTGTCGTGCGAAAGTGGGCAGCCAGCCAGGACGGGTTGTACCGGCTCAACGCTCCTGGTCTCCAGTGCGCCTTCACGGTCCATTAGTATATCCTGCGCCAGTCCTACGCACTGTGTCGCCAGTGTGCGTTCACAGCCCAGTGCGTCCTGTTCCAGCGCCCGCACGTGTCGTGCGAAAGTGGGCAGCCAGCCAGGACGGGTTGTGCCAGCATGTACACTCCAGACTCCAGTACGCCTCCACGGTCCAGTATATCCTGCTCCGGTCTACGCACTGTGTCACCAGTGCGCCTCACCAGTCCAGTACGCCCCGTACTTGCTCCCCGCACCAAGCCAGTGGTGCGTGTATCCAGTCCGGCACGGCCGTGCCTGCTCCTCGCACCAAACCAGTGATGCCTGTCGCCAGCCCGGTACGCCCCATACCTGCTCCCTGCACCAAACCAGTGGTGCGTGTATCCAGTCCGGCACGGCCCGTGCCTGCTCCTCGCACAAAACCAGTGGTGCATGTCTCCAGTCCGGCACGACCCGTGCCTGCTCCTCGCACCAGACCAGTGGTGCGTGTGCCCAGTCCAGCTCCGGTCTGCGGTTCCACTCCGGAGCCAGAGCAGTCCGCTCCACCGGTGCCCAATCCAGCTCCGGTCAGCGGATCCATTCCGGAGCCAGAGTGGTCCACTCCACCAGTTTATAGTCCAGCTCCAGTCAGCGGTTCCACTCCGGAGCCAGAGCAGTCCGCTCCACTGGGGTTCAGCTCCGGTCAGCGGCTCCACTTCAGACCCAGAAGTCAGCCCCTCTCCAGGGTCGGGCCTCCCACACCGGGGTCCAGACAGGGCTTGTTGCATCGTGGGAGGAAGGGAGAGGGGAAGCATCGCGCCGAGGTCCAGACCAGGGGTGGCAACGGGAGGCAGAGAGGGAGAGGTCGTCAACGACCGGAGCCAGATCCGCCTCCGAGGCTAAAAGCTCACCCAGACCCTCCTGGTTAGGTCAGGTTGTGCGGCGGAGTCGCACCTTGGGGGGGGGGTGGGGGTGCTGG
>LR778266.1:46127816-46148822 GCA_902810595.1 Coregonus sp. 'balchen'
TAAAAATATACAAAAAAAACATATACTGCAAAGTTCTAGATAGCGCGAGGCCGTCATCTTCGTCCGCGCCAGTCAAAGTTTAGAACACCTACTCATTCCAGGGTTTTTCTTTAGTTTACTATTTCTACATTGTAGAATAATAGTGAAGACATCAAACTAGAAATACCACATATGGAATCATGTATAACCAAAAAGTGTTAAACAATCAAATATATTTTATATTTGAGATTCTTCAAATAGCCACCCTTGCCTTGATGACAGCTTTTCACACTCTTGGCATTCTCTCAACCAGCTTCACATGGAATGCTTTTCCAACAGTCTTGAAGGAGTTCCCACATATGCTGAGCACTTGTTGGCTGCTTTCCTTCACTCTGTGGTCCGACTCATCCCAAACCATCTCAATTTGGTTGAGGTCGGTGGATTGTGGAGGCCAGGTCATCTGATGCAGCACTCCATCACTCTCCTTCTTGGTCAAATACCCCTTTACACAGCCTGGAGGTATGTTGGGTCATTGTCCTGTTGAAAAACAAATGATAGTCCCACTAAGCCCAAACCAGATGGGATGGCGTATCACTGCAGAATGCTGTGGTAGCCATGCTGGTTAAGTGTGCCTTGAATTCTAAATATATCACAGACAGTGTCACCAGCAAAGCACCCCCACACCATAACACCTCCTCCTCCATGCTTTACGGTGGGAAATGCATGCGGAGATGATCTGTTCACCCACACCGCGTCTCACAAAGACACAGCAGTTGGAACCAAAAATCTCCAATTTGGACTCTTGGTGCCAGGAAGCCTCTTCTTCTTATTGGTGTCCTTTAGTAGTGGTTTCTTTGCAGCATTTCGACCATGAAGGCCTGATTCACACCGTCTCCTCTGAACAGTTGATGTTGAGATATGTTTGTTACTTGAACTCTGTGAAGCATGTACAGTGGGGAAAAAAAGTATTTAGTCAGCCACCAATTGTGCATGTTCTCCCACTTAATAAGATGAGAGAGGCCTGTAATTTTCATCATAGGTACACGTCAACTATGACAGACAAATTGAGAATTTTTTTTCCAGAAAATCACATTGTAGGATTTTTTATGAATTTATTTGCAAATTATGGTGGAAAATAAGTATTTGGTCACCTACAAACAAGCAAGATTTCTGGCTCTCACAGACCTGTAACTTCTTCTTTAAGAGGCTCCTCTGTCCTCCACTCGTTACCTGTATTAATGGCACCTGTTTGAACTTGTTATCAGTATAAAAGACACCTGTCCACAACCTCAAACAGTCACACTCCAAACTCCACTATGGCCAAGACCAAAGAGCTGTCAAAGGACACCAGAAACAAAATTGTAGACCTGCACCAGGCTGGGAAGACTGAATCTGCAATAGGTAAGCAGCTTGGTTTGAAGAAATCAACTGTGGGAGCAATTATTAGGAAATGGAAGACATACAAGACCACTGATAATCTCCCTCGATCTGGGGCTCCACGCAAGATCTCACCCCGTGGGGTCAAAATGATCACAAGAACGGTGAGCAAAAATCCCAGAACCACACGGGGGGACCTAGTGAATGACCTGCAGAGAGCTGGGACCAAAGTAACAAAGCCTACCATCAGTAACACACTACGCCGCCAGGGACTCAAATCCTGCAGTGCCAGACGTGTCCCCCCTGCTTAAGCCAGTACATGTCCAGGCCCGTCTGAAGTTTGCTAGAGTGCATTTGGATGATCCAGAAGAGGATTGGGAGAATGTCATATGGTCAGATGAAACCAAAATATAACTTTTTGGTAAAAACTCAACTCGTCGTGTTTGGAGGACAAAGAATGCTGAGTTGCATCCAAAGAACACCATACTTACTGTGAAGCATGGGGGTGGAAACATCATGCTTTGGGGCTGTTTTTCTGCAAAGGGACCAGGACGACTGATCTGTGTAAAGGAAAGAATGAATGGGGCCATGTATCGTGAGATTTTGAGTGAAAACCTCCTTCCATCAGCAAGGGCATTGAAGATGAAACGTGGCTTGGTCTTTCAGCATGACAATGATCCCAAACACACCGCCTGGGCAACGAAGGAGTGGCTTCGTAAGAAGCATTTCAAGGTCCTGGAGTGGCCTAGCCAGTCTCCAGATCTCAACCCCACAGAAAATCTTTGGAGGGAGTTGAAAGTCTGTGTTGCCCAGCGACAGCCCCAAAACATCACTGCTCTAGAGGAGATCTGCATGGAGGAATGGGCCAAAATACCAGCAACAGTGTGTGAAAACCTTGTGAAGACTTACAGAAAACGTTTGACCTGTTTCATTGCCAACAAAGGGTATATAACAAATTATTGAGAAACTTTTGTTATTGACCAAATACTTATTTTCCACCATAATTTGCAAAATAAATTCAATAAAAATCCTACAATGTGATTTTCTGGATTTTTTTTTCTCATTTTGTCTGTCATAATTGACGTGTACCTATGATGAAAATTACAGGCCTCTCTCATCTTTTTAAGCGGGAGAACTTGCACAATTGGTGGCTGACTAAATACTTTTTTTCCCCACTGTATTTGGGCTGCAATTTCAGAGGCTGGTAACTCTAATGAACTTATCCTCTGCAGCAGAGGTAACTCTGGGTCTTCTATTCCTGTGGCGGTCCTCATGAGAGCCAGTTTCATCATAGCGCTTGATGGTTTTTGCGACTGCACTTGAAGAAACTTTCAAAGTTCTTGAAATGTTCCGCATTGACTGACCTTCATGTCTTAAAGTAATGATGGACTGTCATTTCTCTTTGCTTATTTGAGCTGTTCTTGCCATAATATGGACTTGGTCTTTTACCAAATAGGGCTATCTTCTGTATAACCCTCTACCTTGTCACAACACAACTGATTGGCTCAAACGCATTAAGAAGGAACACCTGTTGAAGAAGGAACACCTGTTAATTGAAATGCATTCCAGGTGACTACCTCATGAAGCTGGTTGAGAGAATGCCAAGAGTGTGCAAACCTGTCATCATGGCAAAGGGTGGCTACTTTGAAGAATCTAAAATCTCAAATATAATTTGATTTGTTTAACACTTTTTTTGGTTACTACATGATTCCATATGTGTTATTTCATAGTTTTGATGTCTTCGCTGTTATTCTACAGTGTATTCTACAAACTTTTGGCCGGTAGTGTACTTGGATGTGTCAGCGTTTGTTGATGTCATTTCATGCCTAAGTTTGCTAATTTTGCCAATGAAGAAAATCATGAAAGTAGTTGGCAATATCAGTGGGTTTTGTGATGAATGAGCTATCTGATTCAATGAACGATGGAGCTGAGTTTGCCTTTTTGCCCAAAATTACATATTGTAGTTTCCTTATTCTTTTTATTCAGTTTAGTCACCATGATTTCTCAATTTGCAATACGTTTTGCCAATCGGTTGTACAGCCAGGACTTATTTGCCATACCTTTTGCCTCATCCCTCTCAACCATACAATTTTTAATTCCTCATCAATCTACGGGGATTTAACCGTTTCATTTTCTTAATGGGTGCATGCTTATTAGTAACTGGAATAAGCAATTTCATAAATGTGTCAAGTACAGCATCTGGTTACTCTTCATTACACACCACGGACCAACAAATATTCTTCACATCAACAACATAGGAATCACTACGAAACGTATTGTATGACCCTCTTATACACTATATTAGGCCCAGCCTTTGGAACTTTGGTTTTCCTAGATATGGCTACTATATTGTGATCCTTACATCCGATGGATTTGGATACTGCTTTCAAACAAATTTCTGCAGCATTAGTAAAGATGTGATCAATACATGTTGATGATTTCATTCCTGTGCTGTGTGTAACTACCCTGGTAGGTTGACTGATAACCTGAACCAGGTTGCAGCCACTGGTTACAGTTTGAAGCTTTCTCTTGAGTGGGCAGCCTGATGAAAGCCAGTCAATATTTAAATCACCCAGAAAATATACCTCTCTACTGATATCACATACATTATCAAGCATTTCACACATGTTATCCAGATACTGACTGTTCGCACTTGGTGGTCTATAGATAAAGTATTCCTTCCTAAACCCCCCCCCCCCCCCCCCCCCCCAAATTGTAAAGTGGTTTATCCCACTGGCTATAGGGTGAACGCACCAATTTGTGAGTCGCTCTGGATAAGAGAGCGTCTGCTAAATGACGTTAATGTGCCCTTGAGCAAGGCACTTAACCCTAATTGCTCCTGTAAGTCGCTCTGGTTAAGAGCGTCTGCTAAATGACTAAAATGTAAATGTAAATGTATAGCAGCTTCCCACCAGAATGGGCTTTAGGTGAGGCAGATGAACCTGTAGCCATATTACTTCAACAGTATTTAACATGAGATTAAGCTTTACAGGAATGTGGTTCTGAATATAAACAGCCACACCTCCACCTTTGGCATTTCTGTATTTTCTGTAAATCTTATAACCATGTATTGCTACCACTCTATCATCAAAGGTATTATCTAAGTGAGTTTCAGAGATTGTCAGAATATGAATATAATCTGTTACTAGCAAATTATTGATTTCATTAACCTTGTTTCTTAAGCTACATATGTTACATGGGCTATTTTTAACAATTTTATGTGATGCTTGATTGTTTTTATTGCTTTACTGGGGGAAGCTTAGCAGCAGTAGATGTGCTCATGTTCTTTATGTTAGTGCAGGGTGAGCTGCACACAGTGGCCTTTCTCCTCAGGCACACCGGCTCAGTGCTAACAGAATAAACCTGGTTCATAGGCATATGATTACTGCATACAATAGCTGTAGGATCAGCAGAGGCATTCAGGGCAGTTAGAGGGACATAAATGAGGTTACTTACATTGTGTCTTCCAATGCACCTGGGATAATGTTCATTTGCAGAAGCATTATGACAACTCAGCGACACAATGGTAGGGATTAAATGAGCTGGGCTTGGTACATTGATAAATCAATGTCTCAACGCAGCCTTATAATGCTGTGAAAGGATCCAGGGACCCAAATGATTTGGGTGGATCCCATCCTCCTTATGATACAAGCTTTGTTTCCAGAAGGTATCAAAATTGTCAATAAATGTTACACCCACAGAGCTGCAATAGTCTCGTAGCCAGTTATGGAGGGCTAAAAGTCTGCTGAACCATTCAATACCACGATTTAGGGAGGGCAGAGGGCCAGATATTATGGGGTGTTTGTTGGTGTCAAGTAGTGACCCAATTAGTTCTTTAAAATCCATCTTCAGCTGTTATGAGCTGCCCTTCATAATATAATTTGACCCCACTTGAACCATGACAGTATCAGCCCCCAGTGACAGACTCACAGCCTCAGGAAGTAACCTGGTGATATCCTGAACTTTTGCCCCAGGTACAGATATATGCCTCACCGTTGAACTCCCTATCACAATCGCCGGAATGATCCGGCCCCTGCCGTGTCTCGAAGCAGATTGCGAGGCCAGAGCCACAGAACTCACCTGAGAAGAGGGCTGCTGAGACGCCGGCTGTGTGCAGGCCACAACAGCCAAAGGGACAGAGCTCTGATCCAGAGAGCACGGCCCAGCGGAGGGGAGCCATGGTGGTCCAGGCTGTGCCCAGGCAGCTGATTGACTAGGACAGGGAGAGGTAGCTGGTGGGACATCCACAGCCATGGAGGGAACAACCAAGTCCCCGGCAGAAGACAGCTGGTACAGGGGCTCAAAGCGATTTGAAAGTCTTAAGTCCGGACGAGGGGGAAGAAAGCAGGCACGCCGAGAACGATTCTTCTCTTTCTTTCTGGTTTCGACGCGCATCCATTTAAGCTCACCTGGAGTCGAACAATGAGCAGCCATTTTCTGGTTCAAGTTAGTATAGGGGTGCAGTGTCAGAAAATGATCATAGTCCAGGAAGGTCCATTGTGATCCTCTTGGATGTTTTGATAGGAAGTGTTTAAAGATTCCGATAGTCTCATGGAATCCTTATTCAGTTCAAGGCGCTTGGTCAAATTTTATATTTCTTCATGAAGAATAATAATCCTTTCTTTAGCTGCATCAAGTTCAATAAATGTTTCACAAATGAAGGTATCCATCTGACCTTGCCCGTGACAACTATGAACATGTTGCATATTATACAGTTAATAGCACCCGAGTCCCCAGCAGATATATAGGAGTTTTCACTGCTAAACGCCGACAGTCCAAGGGAACAAACATTTCCCGGCGCCACCGGGGACTTAGATGCTCCATCCATGGCCGTGGACGACCCTACCAGCGCCTCGCTCAACTGTGTTGTCTGTCTCTCATTGCAGCTCTCAGCCTCCCATCATGTCTCTCTGTTATCAGCCTGTCTGTCTGTGAGGAGACAAGCAGCTCTCAGCCTCCCAGCCTGTCTCTCTGTTATCAGCCTGTCTGTCTGTGAGGAGACAAGCAGCTCTCAGCCTCCCATCATGTCTCTCTGTTATCAGCCTGTCTGTCTGTGAGGAGACAAGCAGCTCTCAGCCTTCCATCATGTCTCTCTGTTATCAGCCTGTCTGTCTGTGAGGAGACAAGTAGCTCTCAGCCTCCCATCATGTCTCTCTGTTATCAGCCTGTCTGTCTGTAAGGAGACAAGCAGCTCTCAGCCTCCCAGCCTGCCTCTCTGTTATCAGCCTGTCTGTCTGTGAGGAGACAAGCAGCTCTCAGCCTCCCATCATGTCTCTCTGTTATCAGCCTGTCTGTCTGAGAGGAGACAAGCAGCCCTTTCCTCCCCCTTTCCCTCCCCCTTTCATTCCCTTTCCCTCCCCTTTCTGTAGAGACACACAGCTTCTCCCCACATTTTGTCAGCTCGCAGTCGAGACAGCCCCTCTCTCCCCCTCCTCTCACTCCTCCCCTTTCTCTCCCACACACCCCCCGTCCCCATTTCCTACACTTTCCCATCAGTCCGCCCATTCCATCCCCGGTACCATCCCTATACACCCCCGTTTCCTCCCCCTTCCCTCCTTCCCCTATTTCTCCCCCTCCTTTCCCCCTTTCTCTCCCCCTTCCCCCTTTCCCCCCCTTTCTCTCCCCCTTTCCCTCCCCCTCCTTTCCCTCCCCCTTTCTCTCCCCCTTTCTCTCCCCGCTCGGTGGGTTTTGGGACAGCTCTTTTCTGATTCCTTTAGGCCAATCAGAATATGATAGAGGGAGAGAGAGAGAGAGTGGATGCATGTGCCTGTGCCCAAGCTTTGACAGATTGTGACAGAGGATGTCATCGTCCAATAATGTGTTAGACAGGCCCCGTCAATCAACTGCTGCATTCCATCACTCAGAGGCCTGTCTGTCTGTCTGTCTGTCTGTCTGTCTGTCTGTCTGTCTGTCTGTCTGTCTGTCTGTCTGTCTGTCCCTCATTAGAATGAAATTAGAACAGGAATACATTAATAAAACAATACACCAGCTAATCTAGCAGCAGTCACCTCAGGACATCACAGAAATGTGATTGATGGTGAGGAAAGAAGGCTGTTGGAAGATAAGGGCTGTGTCTCCAATGGCACCCTATTCCCTATAAAGTGCCCAGCGCCCTGGTTAAAAGAAGTTCACTATATAGGGAATAGGGTGCCATTGGAGCCAGTCAGGAACTATCAGGCCAATGGAAGATGTCTGATGTAAGGAACTTCAATCACATCAAGGTTATGGCAGTTAGCTCTGTAAGAAAAAACACTGTAAACAACAACAACAACAACAACAACAACAACAACAACAACAACAGTGTAAACAGGGTATTAATAAAGGCTTCCCAGTGTGTGATAAGCAGCAATAGTATTTCTCCCTCGGGTCGAAAATCAGTCAGTTACCTCGATCAGATAGAGAGAGAGGAGGACAACCTCGATCAGATAGAGAGAGAGGAGGACAACCTCGATCAGATAGAGAGAGGAGGAGGACCTCGATCAGATAGAGAGAGAGGGGAACCTTGATCAGATAGAGAGAGGAGGAGAACATTGATCAGCTAGAGAGAGAGGAGGACAACCTTGATCAGATAGAGAGAGAGGAGGACCTCGATCAGATAGAGGGAGAGGAGGAGGACCTTGATCAGATAGAGAGAGAGGAGGAGAACCTTGATCAGATAGAGAGAGGAGGAGAACATTGATCAGATAGAGAGAGAGGAGGGGAACCTCGATCAGATAGAGAGAGGAGGAGGACCTCGATCAGATAGAGGGAGAGGAGGAGGACCTCGATCAGATAGAGAGAGAGGATGAGGAGAACCTTGATCAGAAAGAGAGAGAGGATGAGGAGAACCTTGGTCAGAGAGAGAGAGAGAGGAGGAGGATAACCTTGATCAGATAGAGAGAGGAGGAGAACCTTGATCAGATAGAGAGAGAGGAGTAGGAGATCCATGATCAGATAGAGAGAGAAAGAGAACCTTGATCAGACAGAGATAGAGGAGAACCTTGATCAGATATATAGAGAGAAAGAGAACCTTGATCAGACAGAGAAGGACGGAGGAGGAGAACCTTGATCAGATAGAGAGAGAGGAGGATAACCTTGATCAGATGGAGAGGGAGGGAGGAGGAGAACCTTGATCAGATGGAGATAGAGGAGGAGAACCTTGATCAGATAGAGAGAGAGGAGGTGGAGAACCTTGGTCAGATAGAGAGGGAGGGAGGAGGAGAACCTTGATCAGGAATTAAAATTGATTTTTTAGGGTTTGTATCAATTTGATTTACACAACATACCTAACCACTTTGAAGATGCAAAATATTTTTTATTGTGAAACAAACAAGAAATAAACAAAAAAAAACAGAAAACTTGAGCATGCATAACTATTCACCCACAAGTCGGGTTCATCCTTGGGTAGCAATTTCCAAATGCCTGAAGGTACCCACGTTCATCTGTACAAACAATAGTACGCAAGTATAAACACCATGGGACCACGCAGCCGTCATACCGCTCAGGAAGGAGAAGGCGTTCTGTCTCCTAGAGATGAACGTACTTTGTTGCGAAAAGTGGCAAATCAATCCCAGAACAACAGCAAAGGACCTTGTGAAGATGTTGGATGAAACAGGTACAAAATGATCTATGTCCACAGTTAAAACGAGTCCTATATCGACATAACCTGAAAGGCCGCTCAGCAAGGAAGAAGCCACTGCTCCAAAACTTGCCATAAAAAAGGTAGACTACAGTTTGCAACTGCACATGGGGACAAAGATCGTAATTATTTTTGAGAAATGTCCTCGTGGTTTGATTAAACAAAATAGAACTGTTTGGCCATAATGACCATCGTTATGTTTGGAGGAAAAAGGGGAAGGCTTGCAAGCCGAAGAAACACCATCCCAATCGTGATTCACGGGGTGGCAACATCATGCTGTGGGGGTGCTTTGCTGGCAGGAGGGACTGGTGCACTTAACAAAATAGATGGCATCATGAGGAAGGAAAAGTATGTGGATAATTGAAGCAACATCTCAAGACATCAGTCAGACGTTAAAGCTTGGTCGCAAATGGGTCTTCCAATGACCCAAGCATACGTTCCAAAGTTGTGGCAAAATGGCTTAAGGACAACAAAGTCAGGTATTGAGTGGTCCATCACAATCCCTGACCTCAATCCTATAGAAAATTGAGTTTAAACTGTATTTGGGCTAAGGTGTATGTAAAACTTCCGACTTCAACTGTAGCCCCCTGGGATTTTTGCCCATTCTTCAAGGCAAAACTGCTCCAGCTCCTTCAAGTTGGATGGGTTCCGCTGGTGTAACAGCAATCTTTAAGTCATACCACAGATTCTCAATTGGATTGAGGTCTGGGCTTTGACTAGGCCATTCTAAGACATTTAAATATTTCCCCTTAAACCACTCGATTGTTGCTTTTAGCAGTATGCTTAGGGTCATTGTCCTGGCTGGAAGGTGAACCTCTGTCCCAGTCCCAAATCTCTGGAAGACTGAAACAGGTTTCCCCTCAAGAATTTCCCTGTATTTAGCGCCATCCATCATTCCTTCAATTCTGACCAGTTTCCCAGTCCCTGCCGATGGAAAAAAACATCCCCACACTATGATTGCTGCCGCCACCATGCTTCACTGTGGGGATGGTGTTCTCGGGGTGATGATAGGGTGTTGGGTTTGCGCCAGACATAGCGTTTTCCTTGATGGCCAAAAAGCTCAATTTGAGTCTCATCTGACCAGAGTACCTTCTTCCATATGTTTGGGGAGTCTCCCACATGGCTTTTGGTGAACACCAAATGTGTTGCTTATTTATTTATTTAGCAATGGCTTTTTTTCTGGCCACTCTTCTGTAAGTGATCCTATGGACAGATACTCCAATCTCCGTGGTGGAGCTTTGCAGCTTATGGTTTTTTTTTTTTTTTTTTTGGGGGGGGAGGGGCGGGGGGGGGGGGGGGGGGGGGGGGGTGGGTTGGCGTTATAAGGGGGGGGGGTATAGGTTTGGTTAGGTTAAAGGATTACTTTATCCTATCTCCCAGGTTATTCCTTAAAGGAGGTGGCGGTTTCAAATGTATCCGGAAGGTGGGGTTGAGTGACTCCGCCTTTTCCCTGGGGTTCGTTGAGGGAGAGCTTGTTCCACCATTGGGGGGTTGCAAGAGCAGCGAACAGTTTTGACTGGGCTGAGCGGGGAACTATTGCTTCCCGCCAGAGAGGTTAGGGAGCCCAGCAGGCAGAGGTGGATGAACGCAAGTGCACTAGTTTGGGTTTTTTTGTAGGGATGATCAGAGCCTGAAGGGTACGGAGGTGCCGTTCCCTCACAGCTCCGTAGGCAAGCACCATGGGTCTTGTAGCAGATGCGAGCTTCAACTGGAAGCCAGTGGAGTGTGCGGAGGAGCGGGGGGGTGACGTGAGAGAACTTGGGAAGGTGAACACCAGACGGGCTGCGGCCATTCTGGATGAGTTGTAGGGGTTTAATGGCACAGGCAGGGAGCCCAGCCAACAGCGAGTTGCAGTAATCCAGACGGAGATGACAAGTGCCTGGATTAGGACCTGTGCCGCTTCCTGTGTAAGGCAGGGGCGTACTCTCCGAATGTGGTAGAGCATGAACCTACAGGATCGGGTCACCGCCTTGATGTTAGCGGAGAACGACAGGGGTTGTCCAGGGTCACGCCAAGGCTCTTCGCACTTTGGGAGGAGGACACAACGGAGTTGTCAACCGTGATGGCGAGATCATGGAACGGGCAGTCCTTCCCGGGGGGAAGAGCAGCTCCGTCTTGCCAAGGTTCAGCTTGAGGTGGTGGATCCGTCATCCATACTGATATGTCTGCCAGACATGCAGAGATGCGATTACCAACCTGGTTATCAGAAGGGGGACAGGAGAAGATTAGTTTGTGTGTCGTCAGCGTAGCAATGATAGGAGAGGCCATGTGAGGATATGACAGAGCCAAGTGACTTTGGTGTATAGCGAGAATAGGAGTTATCTTTGGTCTCTTTGTTGCCTCTCTGATTAATGCCCTCCTTGCCTGGGTCGTGAGTTTTGGTGGGCGGCCACTCTCTTGGCAGGTTTGTTTGTGGTGCCATATTCTTTCCATTTTTTAAATAATGGATTTAATGGTGCTCCGTGGGATGTTCAAAGTTTCTGATATTTTTTTATAACCCAACCCTGATCTGTACTTTCTCCACAACTTTGTCCCTGACCTGTTTTGGAGAGCTCCTTGGTCTTCATGGTGCGCTTTGCTTGGTTGGTGCCCCTTGCTTAGTGGTGTTGCAGACTCTTGGGCCTTTCAGAACAGGTGTATATATACTGAGATCATGTGACAGATCATGTGACACTAGATTGCACACAGGTGGGACTTTATTTAACTAATTATGTGACTTCTGAAGGTAATTTGGTTGCACCAGATCTTATTTAGGGGCTTCATAGCAAAGGGGGGGTGAATACATATGCACGCACCACTTTTCCGTTATTTATTTTTTTAGCATTTTTTTTAAACAAGTTATTTTTTTCATTTCACTTCACCAATTTGGACTGTTTTGTGTAGGTCCATTACATGAAATCCAAATAAAAATCCATTAATTACAGGTTGTAATGCAACAAAATAGGGAAAAAACGCCAAGGGGGATGAATACTTTTGCAAGGCACTGAATTCTAGGTACATTTAAATAATAATAATAAATAATAATAATAATAATAGTAATAATAGTAATAATAGTAATAATATTTAAATTACATACAGACAGAAAATTAATTCTAAACAACAAAATACCGGGAGGCAAACATTTTTTTTATTCAGTTGTAATCGTCTATCATAAATGTCTTTCAAATAGGACAACATGGATGTAGTTGGTGTTTTATGGATTAAAAAGACAATTGTTGTGTCCAAATGGCACCCTAATCCGTATAATATGAGAGAGAGATTAGGGTGCTATTTCAGACACAGCTTGTAACAAAACACTGTATTGACCTGCCAAGGTCCTTCATGTTTTTCATTCTAAATGAAGAGTTATTGACCTGCCAAGTGTCCTTCATGTCTGTTTCATCTGAATGAAAGAGTATTGACCTGCCAAGGTCCTTCATGTCTTTTCATTCTCTTGAAAATATCCAACTTGCTAACTGGTTGTAGTTATTCACGTGCCATGTTAACCAGTTAGCAAGTCGTCCATGTTCTGTTTCCATGTTCCGACTAGCACGTGAACGCAAGCAGTAGACATAGATAGGAAAATAAAAAGCGGTTGATTTAAAATCAGGTCTCAGGGGGAATGATTGTAACACATTAAGAGAAAACAGAATGTAAGACATTATGACAGCTCTATTCAAATCAAGAGCTAGGTTTTCCATCCAACTGGCGACAATTTTCATCGGTGAACATTCTATGAATGCTTTAAAAACAATAGCCCCTTTTTCCCCATCAGAGAGGTTTTTCGTGCAGTTTACAGGGGGGGTAAAACTACCTACATGTGAGAGATTTGGTCAAAAGAGTGAGTTTTTTTTATATTTGTCAAAAAGAAGCCATCATGTCACCAAAAAAAGGGGAACCCTTGGCCCCTTTTCACCCCCTGGGAAGTTCTTCATTTTTTTAAAAATCTGAAACCCAAAATTTAAAAACGGCATCTTTCCCGGTAAACAGTGGGGAAAGAGGGACAAACAACATATCATCTCCTGGACTCCAATTTTACTTAAATAAGGGTGGTTTTTAATCAATATTTCCCCACTTTAAAAGGGCATTTCCCACCCCCTTTCTCACATAATTAATTTCACAGACCCCAAAAAAGACCCCAAGTTTTTTCTAGCACTTTTTTTTTGTCAAAATTTTGGAAATTTTAAAAGGACAAATTTGCTTTTTCCCTTTCGGGCCCGCCGTCATGACCAATTTTATTATTTATTATTTTCCCTCCCCTTTTAAAAAGGGTTTAGAGGAAATCTGTGTCAAGTAAATTCTTTAATTTTTTAAAAAAAACACTAATTTAAAAAACCCGGGAGGGTTTTAAATTTTTTAAAATATGCCCCCCCAGCTCAAGATGTTAAAAACCCCCAGCAACTTTGGCCAAAGTATTTACCTGTTTTAAAGGTTTAAATTTACTGTGACTTTTAGTTTCAGTACCCTGGATTCCAGTCTTTTTGTGCTAGCTCCCACTCCTTCCCAGCCCTGTCATCCCAAAACATTTTTGGCAGGGGGGGTGGAATGAAGAAACACAAACCAAATGGTAACCGGGCTAGATTTTTCATCACTTTACAGATTTATTTTAAACCCCAAAGACCCAAACCAAAAAAAGTAAAAAAAACAGAATCCTAGGGGCTCCTTTCAATCTTTATAAACTGAAGCTTTAGGGATTGTGCAAAAAAATTTGTCAAGGTGTTTTTCCGATTGACCCGACGTGTACACCCTTGCAGTCTCCGCAAACAGGGGAAAAAAGTGCCTTTCCCTTTCTTTGGGGTTTTACCCCCTTAATTTCCGTGTGTGGATTAAATTAGAGCCCCTATTTAATGGATTCAGTGAAAAAATTTCCCAAAAGTTTCCCAAAATTTTTGATAAAAACTGAAATTATTTAGTTTTGTAACGCAACTAAAACAAAAAAACTAACAAAAAACGGGCCAGAATTTACATAGGGGAAAAAATTACACACACTTAAAAAATGCACAAAGATATATAAAAACCTGAGCTCCCTACCAGCTCTCACGGTCTCAGGGCAGAATTAGACGGGTTTATCAAAGTTTCCAAAAAATTTTAAAGGGGTTCCAAACTTCACATTTTAAGGGTTTTGGGTTTCATTTAGGCATTAAAATTTAACCCCCAAAAAACTTAAGGTTAGGCATTTAAATCCCAAGGTTAAGGTAAGGGGTTTGGTTTGGGATAAGTTTTAAAAAACAAAAAATTTTCGCAAAACCCCCAAAAAGTAATCCTTTTAATTTTAGTTTTTTATAAGTACTGTTTAAAAGGGTTACAATATTTTTGTGGAATGTAAGGATTACAGTTAAAAGTTTTTTTTGTTATCCCTTTAAAAGTAATCTGTTACTCCTAAACCCTGTCGAAATCCCCCCTTTTTAAAGCAACGTTCCCCCGGGTTGCAGAGATCTCACTCACGGGTTTAAAAAATGCAGATGTCGGTTTTTAAACGGAAAAAATTTCCTTTAAAAGTCAAGCGTGATCCCAAAAAAACCTTGATTAAAAATCCAAATCCTAACCCTTTTCCCATATAAAGTAATTTCACTAGCATTTCTCCCCCAGATCCAGCCCAACCTTCTCGAAATGCTGATACATGCTGTACATAAAATCCAGGGCCTAAAACCTTTTCCCCTTTATAATGCTGGGTTTCACTTAAAATGCTAAATCAGATCCTAACCTTTCTTGATTAAAGCTGATACAATAGCATGCTACATCAAAATCCCAAAATTTTCTCTGATAATTTTGATAAACAAGGGAGCCACATCAGATTCCAACCTTACTCTGATAATGCTGATACACTAGCATGCTACATCAGATCCAGCCTAAACCCTTTCTTGGATAAGTGTACAATAGGGTCACATCAATCCGTCCTAAACCCTTTCTCTGAAATGTGTACACTAGCATGTACATCAGATCCTAAAACCCTTTCTCTGAAATGCTTTATTTCACTAGCATGCTAAAAATTTAATTTTTTAACCTTACCTGATTTAATTTTGATACACTAGCATGCTACATCAGATCCTAACCTTCTGAAATTTCTGATACATAGATGCTACATCGATTTCCAAAAATTTCTCGGGTAATGCTTGATAACTTTGAAAGCTAATCAGATCCGTCCTAACCTTTTCTGATAAGTTTATACCCCTAGAAAGACATCCCGAAACCTAACCTTACTTGATAATGTGATAAAAATAGCAGGGAAATCAGATCCAACCTTACTCTGATAATGGTTTTACAATAGCCCTGCACATCAGATCCTAACCCTTTTTCCCCTGATAATGCTGAAAACCAAATAGCAGCACATCAGATCCAACCTTACTCTGATAATGCCGATACAATAGCATGCTACATGATCCCAACCTTACTCTGATAAGCGAACACTTTGCTGCTACCCTCAGATCCTAACCTTTCTCTGATAATGCTGGAAAAATAGATGCCACATCAGAATCCAGTTTCCCAACCCCCTTTCTCTGATAATGCTGTACACGAGAAAGCAAATAAAACCAACCTTACTCTGATAAAGGGGTACACTAGCATTTTACATCAGATCCCGTTCCTAAAATTACTTGATAATGCTGTACACTAGCATGTTACAAACAGATCCAGTCCTAAAACCTTTTCTCGATAATGCTGTAAAACAGCCTTTCTACATCCCGTCTAACCTTTTCCTGATAATGCTGATACCCCCTAGCATGCCCACATCAGACCAACCTTACTCTGATTTTAAAGGTGAACAAGCCTGTACAAACAGATCCCGTTTCCCAAAATTACTCTGAAAAGCTTTATAAACTAGATGTACATCCCGGGTCCAGTTTCCCAAAACCCACTCTGATAATGTGATACACTTTGCATGCACATCAGATCCAGGGCCTAACCTTCTTGATTTAAAGCTGATTTCACTAGCTGCTACACAGATCCAGTCCTAAACCCTTTTTCTGATAAGCTGATACACTAGTGTACATCAGATCCTAACCTCTCTGTTCCCTTTCCCCCCCCCCTTCCCCCCTTTAGGTTTTTTTTCCCCCCCCCCCCCCCCTTTTCCCCCCCTGCCCCCTGGATAATCCCTTCCCTTTCTTCTTTAATCCCCCTCCCCTCTCGGAAAAATTTTTTCCCCCCCCTCTCTCAATCCCCCCCCCTAACCTTCTCTTTTCCCCTACCCCCCCCCTCTTGATCCCCTTCTCCTACTCCCCTTTCCCTTTGAACCCTCCCCCCCCCTCTTTTTAAAAAAGAAAGCCCCCCCATTTTCCCCTTCCTTTTGATCCTTCCCCCCTTCTCGATAAAATTATTAAAACCTTTAAATTCCTTCCCCAATCCCCTTACCCCCCCCAAATTTCCTTCCCCAATTTTCCCACCCTTTTTCCCCCCCCCCTCCCCCTTTCCCTCCCCCCTTTTTCCTTTTTTTTTCAAACCCCTTCCCCCCCCCTTCCCCTTTGACCCCCTCTCCCCTTCTCCCATAACCGAACACAGACTCCGCCCCCCTTTTTCCCTTTTTCCCCCTTTCCCCTGGGTGCCCCCCATTCCCCTCCTAACCTTTCTTGGCTGTACCTGCAGCCCCTTAAAACCGCCCAAACCATCTTAACTTTCCCTATCTCCTCGCCCGTCCCCTTTTCCCCTTCCCCCCTTTTTAAACCCCCAATCATGCTGCTTCTCTTTAATTTTCCGTTAACCTCCCCCAAATTTTTCCCCTAGCTTGATTCTCCTTTTCCCCCCCCCTAAAACCCGATTCTGTTTCAGCTTCCCCCCCCTTTTTCCCCCCCCTTTCTCTGGTTGCCCCGTTTCCCGGGGGGCCTTCCCCCCCCTCCTCCCCCCCCCTCTTCCAAACTCCCCCCCGCCCCCCCCCCCCCCCCCCCCCCCACCGCACCCCCCCCCAGCCCACCCCACCACCCCCCCCCCACCCCCCCCCCCCCCCCCCTTTTTTTGTTTATTTTTTTTTTTGGGTTTTTCAAAATTTTTGGAAGTTTTGTCCCAATTTTTTTTTTGTTTGGTTTTTTTTTTTTTTGGGAATTTTTTTTTTTATTTTTTTTTTTATTTTTTTTTTTTATTTTTTTTGTATTTTTTTTTTTCTTTTTTTTTTTTTTTCTTAGGGGGATTGGGAGTTAAAAAATTGGGTTTTTAATTTTTAGGGGAAAGGGAGTTAGTTAAAAGTTTTCCCAACCCTTTTGGTAAAGTTTTGGGAATTGTTAGGGCCCCCTTTTTTGTAAATTTTTAGGAATTTTTTGATTGTTAAATTACCCTGTTGGGAGCCCCCAGAAAAACAATATTTCCCAACCTCAAAATCGGAAACTGGTACCTCAAACCAAATTACCTGATTGGAACATGCCCGAAACCCATCAGACCAAAAATTTATTGGAAAAAGAGGGCATGCCAGGGAAAACCGAAAACTGAAACAAACAAGACCAAACCGTTGGCCCCAGGGGCCGTCCCCTTTATTTATGCTTACATCAGATCCAGTCCTAACCTTACTCTGATAATGCTGATACACTACATGCTAATCAGATCCAGTCCTAACCTTACTCTGATAATGCTGATACACTAGCATGCTCTACATCAGATCCAGTCCTAACCTTACTCTGATAATGCTGATACACTAGCATGCTACATCAGATCCAGTCCTAACCTTACTCTGATAATGCTGATACACTAGCATGCTACATCAGATCCTAACCTTACTCTGATAATGCTGATACACTAGCATGCTACATCAGATCCAGTCCTAACCTTACTCTTACCAATCTACAGCCAGCCAGCCCAGCAGCCAGCCCAGCAGCCAGCCCAGCAGCCAGCCCAGCAGCCAGCCCAGCAGCCAGCCCAGCAGCCAGCCAGCCCAGCAGCCAGCCAGCCCAGCAGCCAGCCAGCCCAGCAGCCAGGTATTGTTTTGTACTGTTAGGTATTGTTTTGTATTGTTAGGTATTGTTTTGTATTGTTAGGTATTGTTTTGTACTGTTAGGTATTGTTTTGTATTGTTAGGTATTGTTTTGTATTGTTAGGTATTGTTTTGTATTGTTAGGTATTGTTTTGTACTGTTAGGTATTGTTTTGTTTGTTAGGTATTGTTTTGTATTGTTAGGTTTGTTTTGTACTGTTAGGTATTGTTTTTGTATTGTTTGTCTTGTTTTGTATTGTTAGGTCTTGGTTTTGGTCCCTTTTCGGTCTTAGGTATTTGGTCTTTCGGTAGTGGTTTAGTGCCTATTCGTGCTTGTATTTAGGTATGGTCTTGTATCTGTTAGGTATTGTTTTGTATTGTTAGGTATTGTTTTGTATTGTTAGGTATTACTGCACTGTTGGAGCTAGAAACATCATATTTCGCTACACCTGCGATAACATCTGCAAATCTGTGTACCTCAACCCAACTACACTTTGTTTGAACAGTGCCAGCCATCCCCTAGTCCTGCACACAAACTGATTGGAGCGAGGGCATGCCAGAGGATGCACCGAGCTGAGACAAACAAGACAACCGTGGCTAGCTGCCTCCAATTATTATTATTATTATTATTATTATTTAATTATATTATATTATATTATAGATAATATTATTATTACAACCAACGTGCGTCTCTCTTTAATCATTTGGTCACGAACCCCAACCTGGCTTTGTCTTCGTAGTCTAGGTCACGTTTTCATTTTCTGACTCATTGCTATAGTTAGGTCAAACTATGACAGCCATACAAACTCGTCCAGGGGGTGAGCACGCTCTACCACTGAGGGACAGTTTAGTCCAGGGGGTGAGCTCTACCACTGAGGGACAGTTTAGTCCAGGGGGTGAGCTCTACCACTGAGGGACAGTTTAGTCCAGGGGGTGAGCTCTACCACTGAGGGACAGTTTAGTCCAGGGGGTGAGCTCTACCACTGAGGGACAGTTTAGTCCAGGGGGGTGAGCTCTACCACTGAGGGACAGTTTAGTCCAGGGGGTGAGCTCTACCACTGAGGGACAGTTTAGTCCAGGGGGTGAGCTCTACCACTGAGGGACAGTTTAGTCCAGGGGGTGAGCTCTACCACTGAGGGACAGTTTAGTCCAGGGGGTGAGCTCTACCACTGAGGGACAGTTTAGTCCAGGGGGTGAAGAGTTTAGTCCAGGGGGTGAGCTCTACCACTGAGGGGTAGTTTAGTCCAGGGGGTGAGCACGCTCTACCACTGAGGGACAGTTTTTAGTCCAGGGGGTGAGCACCTCTACCACTGAGGGACAGTTTAGTCCAGGGGGTGAGCTCGCTCTACCACTGAGGGACAGTTTAGTCCAGGGGGTGAGCTCTACCACTGAGGGACAGTTTACTCCAGGGGGTGAGCTCTACCACTGAGGGGCAGTTTAGTCCAGGGGGTGAGCACACTCTACCACTGAGGGACAGTTTAGTCCAGGGGGTGAGCTCTACCACTGAGGGACAGTTTAGTCCAGGGGGTGAGCTCTACCACTGAGGGACAGTTTAGTCCAGGGGGTGGCTCTACCACTGAGGGACAGGTTAGTCCAGGGGGTGAGCTCTACCACTGAGGGACAGTTTAGTCCAGGGGGTGAGCTCTACCACTGAGGGACAGTTTAGTCCAGGGGGTGAGCTCTACCACTGAGGGACAGTTTAGTCCAGGGGGTGAGCTCTACCACTGAGGGACAGTTTAGTCCAGGGGGTGAGCTCTACCACTGAGGGACAGTTTAGTCCAGGGGGGTTGAAGAGTTTAGTCCAGGGGGTGAGCTCTACCACTGAGGGGTAGTTTAGTCCAGGGGGTGAGCACGCTCTACCACTGAGGGACAGTTTAGTCCAGGGGGTGAGCACGCTCTACCACTGAGGGACAGTTTAGTCCCAGGGGTGAGCTCGCTCTACCACTGAGGGACAGTTTAGTCCAATGGGTGAGCTCTACCACTGAGGGACAGTTTACTCCAGGGGGTGAGCTCTACCACTGAGGGGCAGTTTAGTCCAGGGGGTGAGCACGCTCTACCACTGAGGGACAGTTTAGTCCAGGGGGTGAGCTCTACCACTGAGGGACAGTTTTTAGTCCAAGGGGGTGAGCTCTACCACTGAGGGGCAGTTTAGCCAGGGGGTGAGCACGCTCTAACCACTGAGGGACAGTTTAGTCCAGGGGGTGAGCTCTACCACTGAGGGACAGTTTTAGTCCAGGGGTGAGCTCTACCACTGAGGGACAGTTTAGTCCAGGGGGTGAGCTCTACCACTGAGGGGCAGTTTTAGTCCCAGGGGGTGAGCTCTACCACTGAGGGGACAGTTTAGTCCAGGGGGTGAAGAGTTTAGTCCAGGGGGTGAGCTCTACCACTGAGGGACAGTTTAGTCCAGGGGGTGAGCTCTACCACTGAGGGGCAGTTTAGTCCAGGGGGTGAGCTCTACCACTAAGGGACAGTTTAGTCCAGGGGGTGAAGAGTTTAGTCCAGGGGGTGAGCTCTACCACTGAGGGGCAGTTTAGTCCAGGGGGTGAGCTCTACCACTGAGGGACAGTTTAGTCCAGGGGATGAGCACGCTCTACCACTGAGGGACAGTTTAGTCCCAGGGGGTGAGCTCTACCACTGAGGGACAGTTTAGTCCAGGGGGTGAGCTCTACCACTGAGGGACAGTTTAGTTGGCGGAACGTAAGACAGTCTCGTGTTCCAATGGTTTGTTTTAGTAGCGCGGATCGTTCCTGTTCACACCGAGGTGAAGCGTGGAAGAACTGCCTCAAGGCGGGGCTTCCCAGCGAGGCACGGATTTCATTGGCCTCGTCAGGTGTGATTTTAGATCCTTCCTCATGCTATCACCTTGGAAGGCGGGGCTTCCAGCGAGGCACGGATTTCATTGGCCTCGTCAGGTGTGATTTTAGATCCTTCCTCATGCTTATCACCTGTGGAAGGCGGGGCTTCCAGCGAGGCACGGATTTCATTGGCCTTGTCAGGCGTGATTTTAGATCCTTCCTCATGCTTATCACCTGTGGAAGGCGGGGCTTCCCAGCGAGGCACGGATTTCATTGGCCTTGTCAGGCGTGATTTGAGATCCTTCCTCATGCTTATCACCTGTGGAAGGCGGGGCTTTTACGAGGCAAAAGGATTTCATTGGCCTTGCC
>LR778266.1:46148922-46189285 GCA_902810595.1 Coregonus sp. 'balchen'
ACTCTGTGAGTTTGCAGTCCAATATAGTACACAGGAGGGTTAACCAGCGTCGTCCCGGTTTGGCCGGTGGAGGCCGTCATGGCTTAACCAGCGTCGTCCCGGTTTGGCCGGGGTACGCCGTCATGGCTTAACCAGCATCGTCCCGGTCTGGCCGGTGGAGGCCGTCATTGGAAATAAGAATTTGTTCTTAACTGACTTGCCTCGTTAAATAAAGGTAAAATAAATAAAAAACCATGGAGAGGGGTCAGGTCAAACTAACTACAAGCCATGGAGAGGGGTCAGGTCAAAACTAACTACAGCCATGGAGAGGGGTCAGGTCAAACTAACTACAGCCATGGAGATGGGGTCAGGTCAACTAACTACAGCCATGGAGAGGGGTCAGGTCAAACTAACTACAGCCATGGAGAGGGGTCAGGTCAAACTAACTACAGCCATGGAGAGGGGTCAGGTCAAACTAACTACAGCCATGGAGAGGGGTCAGGTCAAACTAACTACAGCCATGGAGAGGGGTCAGGTCAAACTAACTACAGCCATGGAGAGGGGTCAGGTCAAACTAACTACAAGCCATGGAGAGGGGTCAGGTCAAACTAACTACAGCCATGGAGAGGGGTCAGGTCAAACTAACTACAGCCATGGAGAGGTCCGGTCAAACTAACTACAGCCATGGAGAGGGGTCAGGTCAAACTAACTACAGCCATGGAGAGGGGTCCGGTCAAACTAACTACAGCCATGGAGAGGGGTCAGGTCAAACTAACTACAGCCATGGAGAGAAGTCCGGTCCAGATTGAAGTTCATCATCACTGGACAATCAGGTCAGAGTGAAGAATGTTGAAGTCATCCCTCACACCGTCTACACTCTGAACTTGGACTGCCCAACCCTGTTCCTGGAGAGCCATAGTCCTGTAGGTTCAGTCCAACCCTAATCTAGCACACCTGATTATAATAACTAGCTGGTTGATAAACAATCAGGTTAGTTACAACTGGGATTGGAGCTAAAAACCTACCGGAGCGTAGCTCTCCAGGAGCAGGGTTGGAGAGCCCTGCACTGAACCAACTTTCTTTTTACAAGCACAGATTGTCAGTCACCCCTCACCTGGTTTGAACTGGATCCTGACTCCAGTGTCGCTCTGGATTTTCTTGATCATCTCTCCGTTTCTCCCGATCACGATTCCCACCGCAAACCTGGGGACAGGAACCTAAGGAGAGAGGACAGGCCAGGTTAGAAGTCAACCCAAACCTGGGGACAGGAACCTAAGGAGAGAGGACAGGCCAGGTTAGAAGTCAACCCAAACCTGGGGACAGGAACCTACGGGAGAGAGGACAGGCCAGGTTAGAAGTCAACCCAAACCTGGGGACAGGAACCTAAGGAGAGAGGACAGGCCAGGTTAGAAGTCAACCCAAACCTGGGGACAGGAACCTAAGGAGAGAGGACAGGCCAGGTTAGAAGTCAACCCAAACCTGGGGACAGGAACCTAAGGGAGAGAGGACAGGCCAGGTTAGAAGTCAACCCAAACCTGGGGACAGGAACCTAAGGAGAGAGGACAGGCCAGGTTAGAAGTCAACCCAAACCTGGGGACAGGAACCTAAGGGAGAGAGGACAGGCCAGGTTAGAAGTCAACCCAAACCTGGGGACAGGAACCTAAGGAGAGAGGACAGGCCAGGTTAGAAGTCAACCCAAACTGGGGACAGGAACCTAAGGAGAGAGGACAGGCCAGGTTAGAAGTCAACCCAAACCTGGGGACAGGAACCTAAGGAGAGAGGACAGGCCAGGTTAGAAGTCAACCCAAACCTGGGGACAGGAACCTAAGGAGAGAGGACAGGCCAGGTTAGAAGTCAACCCAAACCTGGGGACAGGAACCTAAGGAGAGAGGACAGGCCAGGGCCCAGTTCCCCGAAAGCATCTTAAGGCTACGTTAATCGTTAGAACCTTTGTAGGAGCATCGTTCAATCTCCCAAGCAGGTTCCCCAAAACCAGTGTTAATCTAACCCCTGTCATAATCGAACCCCTTTCTCAGACCACTCTAGAAGTACGTGGTCAGATGCTTTCTACCCTCCTGCGTCACTTTATACACAGAAGATCACCGATAAAACACGTGATTCTGTCTCCGTGACCGCCGATTACGTCAGAACATAGTTCCCTACAAATACAAAGTTGCCAATGTCTTCGCAAATTGATACAAACAAGCTACATAAAAAAAATGATGCATTAAAATATAAAACAGTAGGCTATAGGCCTATTTCAAATCATATTGAAATACATTTCATGTTCATTTGAATTGAGTTCTATTTTGCTACTTGTAGGTTTCGGTCTGTAATTTGTCTCAATATATTTCATGATGTGTAGCCTAACGTGTGTACAATGTGTCAAATCTGTGATTTAGTGCATTATTATAGACTAATCATTAGAACGTAGGCGGTAATATCGCTCTAGGAGCTGATCCGTGGTCAGTATTGTGAAATAATTATAATGTTAAGGAAAGATTTGAATGGAGAAAGCTGATCCGAGAGCAGCGCTCCCTTTCTTTCGACCCTGTCAGTATCTCCGCTATGCCTCAACGACACACTCGGTGAGCGTTCTCTCAGCCGTGGTGTTTTGGGAAACGCAGGTTACGTCTTCGGCCGTTATAAGAAAGATGCATCGTAAGTCTAAGTTCCATCGTTATCGGGAAACCGGGCCCTGGATAGAAGATAAACGGACACACATTAAACATAAAGCATGCCATTACATAGTCTCCTCCCAACCCAGTTGGCAGGTCCAATCTTTACAAACAGATGTTGATACTGAAAAGGTAGACTCAGCGAGATGTTGCATGCTCCATATCTGCAGTGCTGCTCGTTGAGTCAGAGTCCATTGTGTGGCAGTAAAGACCGTGTAGCATGAGTGTTAATGTAGACTTACATCCAGGCCCTCTCCTCCTCCTCCTCCTCCTCCTCCTCCTCCCCCTCCCATCCTGGAGCCGTACTCTCCTCGCTGCTCCCTGAAGCCTTGTTCTCTGATCAGCTCCATCACCATGTCTTTGGCTTGCTGAAGAACAGAGACGACACCAGTCAACATGACAGTATCCTGGTAACAGCACCAATCAGTCAACACGACAGTATCCTGGTAACAGCACCAATCAGTCAACACAACAGTATCCTGGTAACAGCACCAATCAGTCAACACGACAGTATCCTTGTAACAGCACCAATCAGTCAACACGACAGTATCCTGGTAACAGCACCAATCAGTCAACACGACAGTCTCCTGGTAACAGCACCAATCAGTCAACACAACAGTATCCTGGTAACAGCACCAATCAGTCAACACGACAGTATCCTGGTAACAGCACCAATCAGTCAAAGTGGTCCTCTGTAGCTCAGCTGGTAGAGCACGGCGCTTGTAACGCCAAGGTAGTGGGTTCGATCCCCGGGACCACCCATACACAAAAATGTATGCACGCATCACTGTAAGTCGCTTTGGATAAAAGCGTCTGCTAAATGGCATATTATTATTATTATTATTATTATAGTCAACATGACAGTATCCTGGTAACAGCACCAATCAGTCAACACGACAGTATCCTGGTAACAGCACCAATCAGTCAACACGACAGTATCCTGGTAACAGCACCAATCAGTCAACATGACAGTCTCCTGGTAACAGCACCAATCAGTCAACACAACAGTATCCTGGTAACAGCACCAATCAGTCAACACGACAGTATCCTGGTAACAGCACCAATCAGTCAACATGACAGTCTCCTGGTAACAGCACCAATCAGTCAACACGACAGTCTCCTGGTAACAGCACCAATCAGTCAACATGACAGTCTCCTGGTAACAGCACCAATCAGTCAACATGACAGTCTCCTGGCAACAGCACCAATCAGTCAACACGACAGTATACTGGTACCCTGTTCAGGTGACAGCACCAATCAGTCAACATGACAGTATACTGGTAGCATGTTCAGGTGACAGCATCAGTCCTCTCTGCACCACTAACATACCAGCTGTAAGTAACACCAGTCCTCTCTGCACCACTAACATACCAGCTGTAAGTAACACCAGTCCTCTCTGCACCACTAACATTCTAGCTGTAAGTAACATCAGTCCTCTCTGCACCACTAACATACCAGCTGTAAGTAACACCAGGCCTCTCTGCACCACTAATATACCAGCTGTAAGTAACACCAGTCCTCTCTGCACCACTAACATACCAGCTGTAAGTAACATCAGTCCTCTCTGCACCACTAACATACCAGCTGTAAGTAACATCAGTCCTCTCTGCACCACTAACATACCAGCTGTAAGTAACACCAGTCCTCTCTGCACCACTAACATACCAGCTGTAAGTAACATCAGTCCTCTCTGCACCACTAATATACCAGCTGTAAGTAACACCAGTCCTCTCTGCACCACTAACATTCCAGCTGTAAGTAACACCAGTCCTCTCTGCACCACTAACATACCAGCTGTAAGTAACACCAGTCCTCTCTGCACCACTAACATACCAGCTGTAAGTAACATCAGTCCTCTCTGCACCACTAACATACCAGCTGTAAGTAACACCAGTCCTCTCTGCACCACTAACATTCTAGCTGTAAGTAACATCAGTCCTCTCTGCACCACTAACATACCAGCTGTAAGTAACACCAGTCCTCTCTGCACCACTCACCTGGACTTTAAATGGTTCTCCAGAGATGCGTAGAGGTTTGTCTGCTCCCGTATTCTGAGGCCCTTCCTGGATCATCACCATCTTGACCCCGGCTCTCTCCTGCAGCTGTTTGATGGTCTCTCCTCCCTTCCCGATGACCAGGCCAGCCTTGGAGGCAGGGACCAGCATCTCCTGAACAGACATACCAGGGCCGCCGGCGTCGTTGTGGTGGAAGGCTGGAGTAGGACGACCCTTATCAACGATCTCTGTCAGCAGCCTCTTGGCAGCTCTGGTTGGGGACAAAAAAACATGGGAAAATGAGGCTACTGCATGGACAGTGAGACTATGGCTCCAGAAAGGAACCAGCCCTACTACACATCAGGGAAAAAGAGTCAGCTACGGTCTCTGATGAGGGCCAGAACTACGACAGTGGAAGTATCAACTAATGTAATGTCACCACAGAGAACAGCGCAGCGAATAGAGGAGAGAGAGCAGCGAATAGAGGAGAGAGAGCAGCGAATAGAGGAGAGAGAGCAGCGAATAGAGGAGAGAGCAGCGAATAGGCGGAGAGAGCAGCGAATAGGCGGAGAGAGCAGCGAATAGGCGGAGAGAGCAGCGAATAGGCGGAGAGAGCAGCAAATAGGCGGAGAGAGCAGCGAATAGGCGGAGAGAGCAGCGAATAGGCGGAGAGAGCAGCGAATAGGCGGAGAGAGCAGCGAATAGGCGGAGAGAGCAGCGAATAGGCGGAGGCAGCGAATAGAGGAGAGAGAGCAGCAAATAGAGGAGAGAGAGCAGCGAATAGGCGGAGAGAGAGCAGCGAATAGGCGGAGAGAGAGCAGCGAATAGAGGAGAGAGAGCAGCGAATAGGCGGAGAGAGAGCAGCGAATAGAGAGCAGCGAATAGAGGAGAGAGAGCAGCGAATAGGCGGAGAGAGCAGCGAATAGAGAGAGCAGCGAATAGAGAGAGAGCAGCGAATAGAGGAGAGAGCAGCGAATAGGCGGAGAGAGAGCAGCGAATAGGCGGGGAGAGAGCAGCGAATAGAGGGGAGAGCAGCGAATAGAGGAGAGAGAGCAGCGAATAGAGGAGAGAGAGCAGCGAATAGAGGAGAGAGAGCAGCGAATAGAGGAGAGAGAGCAGCGAATAGAGGAGAGAGAGCAGCGAATAGGCGGAGAGAGAGCAGCGAATAGAAGAGAGAGAGCAGCGAATAGAAGAGAGAGAGCAGCGAATAGGCGGAGAGAGCAGCGAAGAGGAGAGAGAGCAGCGAATAGGCGGAGAGAGAGCAGCGAATAGAGAGCAGCGAATAGAGAGAGAGCAGCGAATAGAGGAGAGAGAGCAGCGAATAGAGGAGAGAGCAGCGAATAGGCGGGGAGAGAGCAGCGAATAGAGGGGAGAGCAGCGAATAGAGGGGAGAGCAGCGAATAGAGGAGAGAGAGCAGCGAATAGAGGAGAGAGAGCAGCGAATAGAGGAGAGCGAGCAGCGAATAGGCGGGGAGAGAGCACGAATAGAGGGGAGAGAGCAGCGAATAGAGGAGAGAGAGCAGCGAATAGAGGAGAGAGAGCAGCGAATAGAGGAGAGCGAGCAGCGAATAGGCGGGGAGAGAGCAGCGAATAGAGGGGAGAGAGCAGCGAATAGAGGAGAGAGAGCAGCGAATAGAGGAGAGAGAGCAGCGAATAGAGGAGAGAGAGCAGCGAATAGAGGAGAGAGAGCAGCGAATAGAGGAGAGCGAGCAGCGAATAGGCGGGGAGAGAGCAGCGAATAGAGGGGAGAGAGCAGCGAATAGGCGGGGAGAGAGCAGCGAATAGAGGGGAGAGAGCAGCGAATAGAGGAGAGAGAGACGACAGGAGAAGAGAAGTATACGTACTGTATTGAGTCTGGGGATCCCGTCAGTGTCACCAACCTATCAGGCGTCCCTCCACTGTCTGCAATACAGAGAGATGAAGAGGACAGTTCATGTACTGATTATGACAAAGGGCCTCGAGTCTCATGACCTGGAAAAACTCTGGGCCTTAGTTACAGGTCTGTGCATCAAACAATACAAGGATGTATGGATAAAAGTGTCTGCTAAATGGTGCATATTATTATATTACATATAAGTTCAGTATGTCTGGGGTTCAGGAGATCTTACCGGGGGCGATCTGGATTTTGCAGCCCGACTCCTGCTGCATGCGGGATATCTGTTCTCCTCCTCTGCCAATAACTGGGGTAGAAAATATTATTATAACCAACCCCCATCTATTATTATTATAACCAACCCCATCTATTATTATTATTATTATTATTATAACCAACCCCCATCTATTATTATTATAACCAACCCCCATCTATTATTATAACCAACCCCCATCTATTATTATTATTATAACCAGCCCACATCTATTATTATTATCATTATTACCAACCCCCATCTATTATCATTATCATTATAACCAACCCCCATCTATTATTATTATAACCAACCCCCATCTATTATTATTATTATAACCAACCCCCATCTATTATTATTATAACCAACCCCCATCTATTATTATAACCAACCCCCATCTATTATTATTATAACCAACCCCATCTATTATTATTATTATTATAACCAACCCCCATCTATTATTATTATGATAACCAACCCCCATCTATTACTATTATTATAACCAACCCCCATCTATTATTATTATTATTACCAACCCCCATCTATTATCATTATTATTATAACCAACCCCCATCTATTATTATTATAACCAACCCCCATCTATTATTATTATAACCAACCCCCATCTATTATTATTATAACCAGCCCCCATCTATTATTATTAAAACCAACCCCCATCTATTATTATTATTATTATAACCAACCCCCATCTATTATTATTATTATTATTACCAACCCCCATCTATTATATTATTATAACCAACCCCATCTATTATTATTATTATTATAACCAACCCCCATCTATTATTATTATTATAACCAACCCCCATCTATTATTATTATTATTATAACCAACCCCATCTATTATATTATTATAACCAACCCCATCTATTATTATTATTATTATTATTATAACCAACCCCCATCTATTATTATATAACCAACCCCCATCTATTATTATAACCAACCCCCATTTATTATTATAACCAACCCCCATCTATTATTATAACCAACCCCATCTATTATATTATTATAACCAACCCCCATCTATTATTATTATTACCAACCCCCATCTATTATTATTATTACCAACCCCATCTATTATTATTATTACCAACCCCCATCTATTATTATTATTATAACCAACCCCCAACTATTATTATTATTATTATTATTATTATTATAACCAGCCCACATCTATTATTATTATTACCAGCCACCATCTATTATTGTTATTATTACCGACACCCATCTATTATCATTATTATTATAACCAACCCCCATCTATTATTATTATAGCCAACCCCCATCTATTATTATTATAGCCAACCCCCATCTATTATTATTATAACCAACCCCCATCTATTATTATTATAACCAACCCCCATCTATTATATTATTATAGCCAACCCCCATCTATTATTATTATAACCAACCCCCATCTATTATTATTATAACCAACCCCCATCTATTATATTATTATAACCAACCCCCATTTATTATTATTATTATAACCAACCCCCATCTATTATTATTATTATAACCAACCCCCATCTATTATTATTATAACCAACCCCCATCTATTATATTATTATAACCAACCCCCATCTATTATTATTATAACCAACCCCCATCTATTATTATTATTACCAACCCCCATCTATTATTATTATTATAACCAACCCCCATCTATTATTATTATTATTACCAACTCCCATCTATTATTATTATTATAACCAACTCCCATCTATTATTATTATAACCAACCCCCATCTATTATTATTATAACCCAACCCCCATCTATTATTATTATAACCAACCCCCATCTATTATATAACCAACCCCCATCTATTATTATAACCGACCCCCCATCTATTATTATTATTACCAAACCCCCATCTATTATTATTATTATAACCAACCCCCCATCTATTATTATTATAAACCAGCCCCCATCTATTATTATTATTATAAACCAACCCCATCTATTATTATTACCAACCCCCATCTATTATTATTATTATTATAACCAACCCCCATCTATTATTATTATTATAACCAACCCCCATCTATTATTATTATTATTATTATTATTATTATTATAACCAACCCCCATCTATTATTATTATTATTATAAACCAACCCCCCATCTATTATTATTATTACCAACCCCCATCTATTATTATTTATAACCAACCCCATCTATTATTATTATAAAACCGGCCCCCATCTATTATATTATTATAACCAACCCCATCTATTATATTATTATAACCAACCCCCATCTATTATTATTATTATAACCAACCCCCATCTATTATTATTATTATAACCAACCCCCATCTATTATTATAACCAACCCCCATCTATTATTATTATTACCAACCCCCATCTATTATTATTATTACCAACCCCCATCTATTATTATTATTATAACCAACCCCCATCTATTATTATTATAACCAGCCCCCATCTATTATTATTATTATAACCAAACCCCCATCTATTATTATTATTACCAACCCCCATCTATTATTATTATTATTATTATAACCAACCCCCATCTATTATTATTATTATAACCAACCCCCATCTATTATTATTATTATTATTATTATAACCAACCCCCATCTATTATTATTATTATAACCAACCCCCATCTATTATTATTATTATTAACCAACCCCCATCTATTATATTATTATAACCAACCACCATCTATTATTATTATTATAACCAACCCCCATCTATTATTATTATAACCAACCCCCATCTATTATTATTATTATTATTATTATTATTATTATTATTATTATAACCAGCCCCCATCTATTATTATTGTTATTATTATTATAACCAGCCCCCATCTATTATTATTATTGTTATTATCATAACCAACCCCCATCTATTATATTATTATAACCAACCCCCATCTATTATTATTATAACCAACCCCCATCTATTATTATTATTATAACCAACCCCCATCTATTATTATTATAACCGGGCCCCCATCTCTATTATATTATTATAACCAACCCCATCTATTATATTATTATAACCAACCCCATCTATTATTATTATTATTATAACCAACCCCCATCTATTATTATTATTATTATAACCAACCCCCATCTATTATTATTATTATAACCAAAACCCCATCTATTATTATTATTATAACCAACCCCATCTATTATTATTATTATAACCAACCCCCATCTATTATTATTATTATAACCAACCCCCATCTATTATTATTATTATAACCAACCCCCATCTATTATTATTATTATTGTTATTATTATTATTATTATAACCAGCCCCCATCTATTATTATTGTGATTATTAGTATAAACCAGCCCCCATCTATTATTATTATTGTTTATTATCATAACCAACCCCCATCTATTATATTATTATAACCAACCCCCATCTATTATTATTATAACCAACCCCCATCTATTATTATTATAACCACCCCCCATCTATTATTATTATAACCACCCCCATCTATTATTATTATACCAACCCCCTCTATTATATTATTATAACCAACCCCCATCTATATTATTATAACCAGCCCCCCATCTATTATTATTATTAATAACCCACAAACCAACCCCCTCTATTATTATTATACCAACCCCCCATTCCTATTATTATTATTATAACCAACCCCCATCTATTATTATTATTATAAACCACCCCCATCTATTATTATTAATAACCAAACCCCCCATCTATTAGTATTATTATAACCAACCCACATCTATTATTATTATTATAACCAACCCCCATCTATATTATTATTCTAACCAACCCCCATCTATTATTTTTATTCTTATTCTAAACCCAACCCCCATCTATTATTATTATTACCAACCCCCCATCTATTATTAATATTATTATTATTATTATAATAACCGGCCCCCATCTATTATTATTATTGCCAACCCCCCATCTATTATTGTTACCAACCCCCATCTATTATTATTATAATAACCAACCCCTATCTATTATTATTATTATTATAACCAACCCCCATTATTATTATAACCAACCCCCAACTATTATTACCAGCCCCATCTATTATTATTGTTACCAACCCCATCTATTATTATTATTATTGTTATTATTATAGCCGACCCCCATCTATTATTATTATTATTATTATTATTTGTATAACAAACCCCCATCTATTATTATTATTACCAACCCCATCTATTAATATTATTAATATTATTATCAACCCCCATCTATTATTATTATTATTATTACCAACCCCATCTATTATTATTTTTATAAACCAACCCCATCTATTATTTTTATTTTTATTATTATTATTATTACCTACCCCCATCTATTATTACCAACCCCATCTATTATAATTTTTATAACCAACCCCCATCTATTATTATTATAAACCAACCCCCATCTATTATTATAACCAACCCCCATCTATTATTATAACCAACCCCCATCTATTATTATTATTACCAACCCCCATCTATTATTATTATTATAACCAACCCCCATCTATTATTAATATAACCAGCCCCCATCTATTATTATTATTATAACCAACCCCCATCTATTATATTATTATAACCAACCCCCATCTATTATATTATTATACCAACCCCCCATTATTATTATTAAACCAACCCCATCTATTATTATATAACCAACCCCCATCTATTATTATTATTGCCAACCCCCATCTATTATTATTATATTATATTATTATAACCAACCCCCATCTATTATTATTATTATAACCAACCCCCATCTATTATTATTATAACCAACCCCCATCTATTATTATTATAACCAACCCCCATCTATTATTATAACCAACCCCCATCTATTATTATAACCAACCCCCATCTATTATTATTATTCTAACCAACCCCCATCTATTATTATTATTATTCTAACCAAACCCCCATCTATTATTATTATTATTCTAACCAACCCCCATCTATTATTATTATTATTCTAACCAACCCCCATCTATTATTATTATTATTCTAACCAACCCCCATCTATTATTATTATTATTATTATTCTAACCAACCCCCATCTATTATTATTCTAACCAACCCCCTCTACTATTATTATTATTCTAACCAACCCCCATCTATTATTATTATTATTCTAGCCAACCCCATCTATTATTATTATTATTATTATTATTCTAACCAACCCCCATCTATTATTATAGTTATTATTATTCTAACCAACCCCCATCTATTATTATAATTATTATTCTAACCAACCCCCATCTATTATTATAATTATTATTCTAACCAACCCCCATCTATTATTATTATTATTCTAACCAACCCCCATCTATTATTATAACCAACCCCCATCTATTATTATAACCAACCCCCATCTATTATTATAACCGACCCCCATCTATTATTATTATTATAACCAACCCCCATCTATTATTATAACCAACCCCCATCTATTATTATAACCAACCCCCATCTATTATTATAACCAACCCCCATCTATTATTATAACCAACCCCCATCTATTATTATAACCAACCCCCATCTATTATTATAACCAACCACCATCTATTATTATTATTATTATAACCAACCCCCATCTATTATTATAACCAACCACCATCTATTATTATTATTATTATTATAACCAACCCCCATCTGCACGCTGTGTGGTATGTTAGAGCTCTGTTGCCATGACAGCATTGGGTTAGGGCCGGGTAGGTCAAATATAAGACAGGAGAGATTTCACAGTAAGCAATGTTCCTGGAGTTTTGTGGGAGTTTATAATGACGAAAAGTAGCTAAGAGCCAACCGCTCTCATGTCAGGTCAATGAACAGAGCAGCCCAAGCAGAGCCATTGGATCCTGCACTGAGTGGAGCAGCTATTAGACTTACTAATGGAGCAAATTACAGTATCTGGTTTCGGGCAGGGCCTTACATTTGGCAGAAGCAATCGGGCCAGGGTAGGGCCTGAACGTAGAGGGCCAGGGTAGGGCCTAAACGTAGAGGGCCAGGGTAGGGCAAGAAATTCATGCAGGGCTCTAGTGTGTGTGTGTGTGTGTATCCGTGTGTGTGTGTGTACTTACTGAATCCAACCATTCCGTCAGGGACCTTGAACTCCTCTGAAGACGATCGAGGACCACCCCCTCCCATTCCTCCCATACCCATCGCTGCTGAGAACGCTGCAATGAGGAAACCAAAGACGAATCAGATACAAGAGGACCACTGATGATGAAACCCCCTGGTGGTGTTGGTAAAATAACCAGAACTGTTGGAGGCTAAACCTAAGCAGATAATAGGGTCCTGTCCAGGTGTACCAATTGGCACCCTAATTCACTACATAGTAGGGGTGGGAATTGCCAGGGACCTCACGATACGATATTATCATGATACTTAGGTGCCGATGCGATATGTATTGTGATTCTCATGATTCTATATGTATTGTGATTCCATACTGTGATTTTATTACGATTTGATGTTCCTAACATATTGCTCACCATATGTCTGCTGAAGAGGGACAAGAGAGAGCCATGAGAAAATTAGTTTGGATCAATCATGGAAATAAGTTCTCACGATTTTTAAAAAAAGATGGAGAACAAACTATAGAATGGAAAATACCTGAGTTTTGACGCAGGTACAGACGACTAGCACTAGCTAACGTTACCTACCAATTTGTATCTTTTTTCAAATTGATACTCGAGTCAAAAGAATCCATTTAATATTGTCCAAAATAATATTGCGATATGTACCTAAATCAGTTTCTTGCCCACATAACTACTATATAGGGCACTACTTTAGACTACAACCTTTGACCTTGTGGGCCTGGTCAAACGACCTACAAAGTGCCACAGGTTGTCAAGTTGAAGACCTATATCTTAAACTTGACATGCAAAACATTCTGGGACTGTACCAACAAAAATACCAAAAGAGTTTGAGTGAATTGTTCCTTTAACCAACAGGTCCTTGTGGGGTTTTTCTAGACAGGAGGACCTATGCATGTCCTTTAACAGTGAGCCAGAGATACTAGTGAAAGGGGAGAAAATCGATAGTTCCATATCAAAGGATATTATTTTTGGCAATATATTGTATCGTTGACAATATCTGAATATAATTTTGACGCTAATTTGCTGCACCAGAACTCTAGTATTTTTCCTTCATAGCTTACATTTACGTCATTTAGCAGACGCTCTTATCTAGAGCGACTTACAGTTGAGTGCATACATTTTTTTATATATTTTTTTTTTTATATATACAGGCCCCCTCGTGGGAATCGAACCCACAACCCTGGCGTTGCAAAGCGCCATGCTCTACCAACTGAGCTACACGGGGCTGTTTTATCTTTTTACAAAAAAAATAGGAAGCCAATTTGTTCTCAGCACTTTTAGCTCCATGACTGATCAAAGCTTGTTTTCTCATGTCTCTCGTCACGCTGCAGCAGACATACATTTACATTTACATTTTTTACATTTTAGTCATTTAGCAGACGCTCTTATCCAGAGCGACTTACAGTTAGTGCATACATAATTTATTTATTTTTTCATACTGACCCCCCGTGGGAATCGAACCCACCACCCTGGCGTTGCAAACGCCATGCTCTACCAACTGAGCTACATCCCTGCCGGCCATTCCCTCCCCTACCCTGGACAACGCTGGGCCAATTGTGCGCCGCCCCATGGGTCTCCCGGTCGCGGCCGGCTACGACAGAGCCTGGATTCGAACCACGATCTCTAGTGGCACAGCTAGCGCTGCGATGCAGTGCCTTAGACCACTGCGCCACTCACATACGGTGAACAATATGTTCACATAAGTCGCTCTGGATAAGAGCGTCTGCTAAATGACGAAAACGTAAAATGTAATGCATATAGAATTGTGAGAATCGCAATAATGTCGTATCGGCACCTAAGTATGGTGATAATATTGTACCGTGAGGTCCCTGGCAATGCCCAGGCCCAAGAGATACTCACAGTCATTGGGTGCCACCTTCTTGGTCTCTGGTTGGTCTGTAAGCAGAAGAGGAGACTGTCGTTAACATTTTTTTAAATGTTTAGTCATTTAGCAGACGCTCGTATCCAGAGCGACTTACAGTTAGTGAGTACATACATCTCTTTTTTCCCCCCCATACTGGCCCCCCGTGGGAATCGAACCCACAACCCTGGCGTTGCAAACGCCATGCTCTTCCAACTGAGCTACATCATTAAGTCATGCAGACAGTCACTGCCCTGCCAAGCGTCGTCAGAGCTGGGAAGGGCCATGGGGGTTCATACTTATGTAGAGAAAATTGCCTTTTGACATTACATCAATACCTGTGCAACATGGTACAGACATAGTATTTTCCAGAAACACATGCCTTAGTAACTACTGTATTTATAAAATCCATTTTAAAAAAGGACACAAAAGCAAGGGATCACGGTTTATGGCGTAGGCTCCAATCCCCCTGCTAAATGCAAAGCTTTCAAGACAGAGAATTAAAACAGACCATTGCTGTAGAAAAATGGGACATATCTGAATACACGACACAAGGGATTTTATCCTACCTAAAAGGAATGTGGAACTAAACCAAGTCAAGCATGTTGTGCCAAGTCTATAAACAGCATTGAACAAAAAGTAAAAAACTAAAAGAAAACTGTCAGGAAATCATTTAACTGTACCAAGCACACTCTAACCAGGCTATATCATACTGTATATATGCCATCTCATACTATACACAATGCCTTATTCTATAACACAATACAGTACCACAACTGGTGTGATGTTTAAACAATTCAGTTGACCTAAGTGCCTAATGGTTATTTATCAAAATTAATAATAATATGCCATTTAGCAGACGCTTTTATCCAAAGCGACTAAGTCATGTACGCATACATTTTTACGTATGGGTGGTCCCGGGGATCGAACCCACTACCCTGGCGTTACAAGCGCTGTGCTCTACCAATTGAGCTACAGAGGACCACAAAATAGCCTCCAACACCACAAAAGGGCCTGAGAAAGGATCCCTTCCCGATGGGTTGTAGTGTTCAGACTGGTCCAAGAGGTAGATAGCAACACCAGTGTTTCTCCATACAATACAGGCGTGTGCAGTTTAGCATAGGGTTGGGCCATATCAACCATTGTCCTATCATGATTAATTACCCAGAAAACATTGTGTTATATGATGCAGCACCCAAACAAAATTAAAACATTTTTTTGCTAAAATCACCGTTGGGCAGTATCGCGAAATGTATTTATTTATTTTTTATTTAACCTTTATTTAACCAGGTAAGCCAGTTGAGAACAAGTTCTCATTTACAACTGCGACCTGGCCAAGATAAAGCAAAGCAGTGCGATAAAAACAACACAGAGTTACATATGGGGTAAACAAAATGTACAGTCAATAACACAATAGAAAATCTATATACAGTGTGTGCAAATGTAGTAAGTTATGGAGGTAAGGCAATAAATAGGCCATAGTGTAAAATAATTACAATTTAGTATTAACACTGGAATGATAGATGTGCAGAAGATGAAGTGCAAATAGAGATACTGGGGTGCAAATGAGCAAAATAAATAATATGGGGATGAGGTAGTTGGGTGGGCTAATTACAGATGGGCTGTGTACAGGTGCAGTGATCGGTAAGGTGCTCTGACAACTGATGCTTAAAGTTAGTGAGGGAGATAAGAGTCTCCAGCTTCAGAGATTTTTGCAATTCGTTCCAGTCATTGGCAGCAGAGAACTGGAAGGAATGGCGGCCAAAGGAGGTGTTGGCTTTGGGAATGACCAGTGAGATATACCTGCTGGAGCGCAGACTACGGGTGGGTGCTGCTATGGTGACCAATGAGCTAAGATAAGGCGGGGATTTGCCTAGCAGTGATTTATAGATGGCCTGGAGCCAGTGGGTTTGACGACGAACATGTAGTGAGGACCAGCCAACAAGAGCGTACAGGTCACAGTGGTGGGTAGTGTATGGGGCTTTGGTGACAAAACGGATGGCACTGTGATAGACTACATCCAATTTGCTGAGTGTTGGAGGCTATTTTGTAAATGACATCGCCGAAGTCAAGGATCGGTAGGATAGTCAGTTTTACGAGGGCATGTTTGGCAGCATGAGTGAAGGAGGCTTTGTTTCGAAATAGGAAGCTGATTCTAGATATAACTTTGGATTGGAGATACTTAATGGGAGTCTGGAAGGAGACTTTACGGTCTAACCAGACACCTAGGTATTTGTAGTTGTCCACATACTCTAGGTCAGACCCGTCGAGAGTAGTGATTCTAGTCAGGTGGGCGGGTGCCAGCAGCGTTCGATTGAAGAGCATGCATTTAGTTTTACTGCCGTTTAAGAGCAGTTGAAGGCTACTGAAGGATTGTTGTATTGCATTGAAGCACGTTTGGAGGTTTGTTAACACAGTGTCCAATGAAGGGCCAGATGTATACAAAATGGTGTCGTCTGCGTAGAGGTGGATCTGAGAGTCACCAACAGCAAGAACGACATCATTGATATACACGGAGAAAAGAGTCGGCCCAAGAATTGAACCCTGTGGCACCCCCATAGAGACTGCCATAGGTCCAGACAACAGGCCCTCCGATTTGACACACTGAACTCTATCTGAGAAGTAGATGGTGAACCAGGCGAGGCAGTCATTTGAGAAACCAAGGCTATTTAGTCTGCCAATAAGAATGCGGTGGTTGACAGAGTCGAAAGCCTTGGCCAGGTCGATGAAGACGGCTGCACAGTACTGTCTATTATCGATCGCGGTTATAATATCGTTTAGGACCTTGAGTGTGGCTGAGGTGCACCCATGACCAGCTCGGAAACCGGATTGCATAGCGGAGAAAGTACGGTGTGATTCGAAATGTACGGTGATCGGTTTGTTAACTTGGCTTTCAAATACTTTCGAAAAGGCAGGGCAGGATGGATATAGGTCTGTAACAGTTTGGATCTAGAGTGTCACCCCCTTTGAAGAGGGGGATGACCGCGGCAGCATTCCAATCTATCTCTGGGGATCTCAGACGTTACTAAAGAGAGGTTGAACAGGCTAGTAATGGGGTTGATGTCGGCGAATTTCGACAATGACCGCGGCATGCTATAACTGGATGAATCGTGACGAAAGATAATGTTGTTGAAAGCCTGGGCAGAGGTTAACTGCAGGGAAAGATAATGTTGTTGAAAGCCTGGGCAGAGGTTAACTGCAGGGAAAGATAATGTTGTTGAAAGCCTGGGCAGAGGTTAACTGCAGGGAAAGATAATGTTGTTGAAAGCCTGGGCAGAGGTTAAATGCAGGGAAAGATAATGTTGTTGAAAGCCTGGGCAGAATCTTAAGAGTCAGAAAAATTATATTCTTAACTTTATAATTCATAGGTTACATTATCAAAGCACGACTCGCCTATGCATGTGAAAATACCACTAACATTTATCCCGCTTCCCTGCACAATCTCTTAATGCTGCCTATATAGAGCTTAGGTAGAGAATGTGTGATCAACAAACCGTATGAGAGCAGATGTGGATATTATTGAAAATGTAACAGAGTTGGTCCCCCGTTAAGACACCTTGATATTTCAACAATTCTCTTCATCTCCTCGTTATTCATGAGCTGATCTGCAGGCCTATAAATCAACAACTCGATTTGACTAAATAAGAGATATTCTGTAATTCGTTGGAGGTCATCAAGGTTTAGCTACTTGTCATTTGACTTCGGTATTATTCGACTACGCTATAAACCTACTACTAGGCCTACTGCTGAAACGAATTAATGGAGGAACATGATAACGCTCTGAATTTATGAACAGCCCGTTTCGCTATTCACAACAATGTCATTGGTGATCAAAGTGAATCTATCATTACTAAATATCAGTTTAACGTGCTGCGAAATCTTGACATAGTGGCAAGCTGTAGCTACAATCTTATTTGGGGAGAACCCTGGCATAGTGACCATATCGTGGTTTTAAAATGGTCACATCAGATTTTTGCTGTATTTCCCGGGATGAATATGAATTATTCCCGGTATTGAAACTTGGTAGAGTTTTCGGGAAAATATTCCTATCGAGTACTACAACACTGGTCATCAGGGCTGGGAGACGCTTCAAATTAATTTGATTAAAACAAATGTACGTTTTAGTGCGATATTGCAAATGCACGCATCACAAGAATCAAGTTTGTCCGCTTGCTCTCCTGTCGTCTCCTTCGCTCCGTTCTGTGCACCTTCCCAAAAGACATGGAGACATTTCACTGTGAGGAGGTAACCTTTAACCCCTTTCTCTCAACTACACAGAGGTTCTGGAAAACGTATGCTCAGTTTGTCGCACGTGGCAATTGGGTACCACAAGCAGCATTTTAGACAAAGACCGTTATACTAGCCGTCTAGTCTATTTATTTTTAGTCATTTAGCAGACGCTCTTATCCAGAGCGACTTACAGGAGCAATTAGGGTTAAATGCCTTGCTCAAGGGCACGTCAACAGACCTTTCGGTTACTGGCACAACGCTCTTAACCACTAAGCTACCTGCCGCCCCATTTTTATAAATGTTCAATAAGCATAAAACAATTAAGGAATTTGCCAACTTGTTCTCATTCTGAGAAATAGGTTACTTGATTTCAACATCTGAATGTGGACAGGCTAGCCCGCTGTTCAAACAGTTGGAGACGGACATAAGGGTATGTTCATAATTCAACTGCAAATAGATCCAAGTTGGCTAAACTTTAAATATAAAGATTATCTGGCTACTCACTAGCACGAGGGCTTGCATTATCTGGCTACTCACTAGCACGAGGGCTTGTATTATCTGGCTCCTCACTAGCATGAGGGCTTGTATTATCTGGCTCCTCACTAGCATGAGGGCTTGTATTATCTGGCTACTCACTAGCACGAGGGCTTGTATTATCTGGCTACTCACTAGCACGAGGGCTTGTGCCTGGGTCCAGAGTGTTAAGACCTGTGCTCATTTTCTATAATGCAAAGAAGTTAGTCGTCATTAGTGAATGTGCATTATGCATGCATGGTTCAGGTTAAATGTTACAAAAATAGCATTTTTATTGCAAAAAAAGCAGCCTGAACTATTTCGATAAATTAATTAAATTATTAGTGGGTCTTATGGTTGTGGAAGGGTTCTATTTTACTTAGCTATCACTTCACAAGCCCTGAATTAGATTGCTGACTGTTTTCAATGCAGTGTATTTAACCCTTAAATTGTACAAAGCTTATTTCGAGAATACATAAGAGATAGTGAACCACCCATAAGAAAATAAAATGATTTAATGATTATTATGCCAATGATAATGTTTCTTGCTAATAGCATACCTGATAATATGGACCATGCATAGGCTATATAATGTATATGGCCCAATATGTTAAAATCGTTTTTTACCAATGTGTTAAATGGGCTAATATCTGGGAGGAGGAAATTCTATTTTAGATGGTGTCAGCATACTTATTTTTCATTCATTTTGGAGTAGAATGTCCTTTTAAAAAGTCTCCAGAACTGAGCTCCTCAGTCCTTCTACCATAAGAACTATAGGAGAGATCACCGCCAACCCCCCTCCGCGACCTTTCCCCTCCGCGACCTTCCACCCCCCCCACTGCTACACAATTTTCCAGAGGAAACACTGGACCAACGGTGATTTTTTTCCTCACTGGCCCGGTTGGGTAAACATCTAGTGGCCCGAACACAGTGTAGTTCTTAAATGCATTGGTGTGATGCAGGGACTACAGGTTGGCTTGCTCTCTATATTCAGCTATTAAATAGGCTACGTATGGTTATTATTATTATTATTATATGTATTAAAAAGCAGTGTAATATAATTCAGCAATCCAAGTCATTCTATTCTTTAGAAATGCATTGTATTAATTGCATTCATTCCCCCCCCCCCCCTTAAAAATATGTCATTTTGATTCGATTTGAAAATAAGACGTCCCCTTTAAGACAAACTTTCCAGAAGAGATATACATGGCTACAGTAGGCTAATCAAGACCCATGCTAGGTGTGTTTTTATTTTATTTATTTTACTTTCTTTGTGCATACTATCAACAGTTGCCAGCATATTGCTAGTGTGTTCACTATTTGTGGTCCTCTGTAGCTCAGCTGGTAGAGCACGGCGCTTGTAACGCCAAGGTAGTTGGTTCGAACCCCGGGACCACCCATACGTAAAAAAAAAAATTATGCACGCATGACTGTAAGTCGCTTTGGATAAAAGCGTCTGCTAAATGGCATATTATATTATATTTAAGGTTTACTTTTGTAAATCCCTTTCCCCCCAAAAAAAGAAATAAGCTCAGTGAGTAGATTGATGGGTGCTTGTTTTTCCTCTGGATAGCTTGCAGGTGCTGTGTGAAGGCATCAACTCACGTACTGCTCAAGAAATGACTCGCGGGAGCATGGTGGTGCTTGAATGAACGGCAAATCATATTGCTCAAATACAAATATCATTACATTTAAAAAAAGGTAGTCTTCTACGGCAAAAAATGCGCTGATGAGATCCACTGGCTAGAAATGTTTTTACTGGCCCCGGCAGGCCATCGTTAATGTCGGACCATGCACACAAAATAAAATAAATGAGCCAGAAAAACGATTTAGACTCATCGAGTGGTGCAGTGGTCTAAGGCACTGCAACTCAGTGCTTGAGGCGTCACTACAGACCCCCTGGTTCGATTCCAGGCTGCATCACAACCGGCCGTGATTGGGAGTCCCATAGGGCGGCGCACAATTGACCCAGCATCGTTCGGGTTTGGCCGGTGTAGGCCGTCATTGTAAATATGAATTTGTTCTTAACTGACTTGCCTAGTTAAATAAAGGTAAAATAAAATAAATAAAAAATATGGGATGTACATGTGGTAGAGTTAAAGTGACTATGCATAAATAATTAACAGAGTAGCAGCAGCGTAAAAGGATGGGGTGGGGGGGGCAGTGCAAATAGTCCGGGTATCCATTTGATTAGCTGTTCAGGAGTCTTATGGCTTGGGGGTAGAAGCTGTTGAGAAGTCTTTTGGACCTAGACCTGGCACTCCGGTACCGCTTGCCGTGCGGTAGCAGAGAGAACAGTCTATGACTAGGGTGGCTGGAGTCTTTGACAATTTTGAGGGCCTTCCTCTGACACCGCCTGGTATAGAGGTCCTGGATGGCAGGAAGCTTGGCCCCAGTGATGTACTGGGCTGTACGCACTACTCTCTGTAGTGCCTTGCGGTCGGAGGCCAAGCAGTTGCCACACCAGGCGGTGATGCAACCAGTCAGGATGCTCTCGGTGGTGCAGCTGTATACATTTTTGAGGATCTGAGGACCCATGCCAAATCTTTTCAGTCTCCTGAGAGGGAATAGGCTTTGTCGTGCCCTCTTCATGTATCAGTATCTTAGTGTTTTGTTAATTGTCATGTTTCATGATCCTGTCATGTTTGCAGTGACCCTTGTGCATTTACATTTAAGTCATTTAGCAGACGCTCTTATCCAAGGGCACAGACAGATCTTTCGCCTACTCAGCTCAGGGATTAGAACCAGCGACCTTTCGGTTACTGGCACAACGCTATGTGTTTAGACATTCATACATTGCATCTGTCTTCCAGGAATAGTGTTCTCATCAGGCATTATATGACTCATATGGAAAAAGGAATAGCTACCAACACTTTGTATTTTCTTAAACAACGTTTTCCCGCTGCACCGAAAACGAACCACGACCCCAAAACAGCAATACATACCGAACCATGGGTTTGGTGTACTGTTACACCCGTACTGGCTTGACAAGGGAGTAGGCAAAAGAACAAACATATCTGAGTCCAGGTTTGGGGGATCAGACAGGCAAGTGATGGATCAATAAAGACATTAAGGTATGAAAGGGGGTCGCCTACCGTACTCACCGGCATCTTCAAGGGGTCGCTTCTGGCCTCCATAGCCAAACTCACTGCCTGAGGGCGCGGAGGGTACGCCGTCCCCCCCAATCTTTGCCGCGATCTGAAACACAAAAGTACTCAGTTCCAGCGAAATCTAAACGTTGAGCTACGCTCCTCGACAACACCACAACTTCCGTAGTTACTAGCTAAGTCTTTTTCAGTGGGTTTTCAATTTTGGTTAGCCGAAACTTGCATATACTGTAGAAACTAGTTAGTTAGCGCCGCGTAATTTAGCCAACTACGCAGAGTTAAGAGGGCATGGGGTGCGTTTTTGGTTCATTTTACACAATCACACTCCAGAATGCAACAGCATTTTTGAACAATACAATTGGGACTTTAAAAAGGCCATATGGTTAGCGTAGGCTGGCTAACGCTAACTTGGTTAGAGTTTTGTTAACTACAACCCCATTATTGAAAATGCAATCAACATGTAGGTAGTTGATCAATCCCACGACGACCGAAAACACGTTGAACCAGATAGCTAAATTAGTTAACAATACCTGGTTAATTAGCTGACTACAAACCAAGTAAGCTACATTCCTTTGGCTTTGTCGGACACCCAACTTCCGAAGGCCGCAAATCGGCTCGTTGGCAAGTTCCCGAGCTGGAGGTTTGGGCTTCACGACTATCAATTTCAACGCCTTTAGCTAGCGATGTTATATTATTTATCTTACCTGTCTAGCTCGCTGAAGGGCGTCTTTAAAAGCGTCGTTCATTCCTGCGCCATTTCCCGACGGTGGAGCCACGTTTGAATAGTCAGCCATATCTGTCGCAAATTCTCAAGTCCGGAGAGAGAAAATGGCCGTTCTCATTGAAAATGATCCTGGCACCACATGCAGAACAATGACACAGATATTTCCCCGGATGTAAAAATGTGAAGCATCCGCTTGGCGTTTACGCTCCCAAATATGGTAGTGAGAGGAAGCCCATTGGCCGGCGGTGGGAGAAGATGGATTTTGGCCAACATCCTGCAAGTTTTTCATCGATAGAACATTTGATCTCAAGACAGCTTTCTGTTCCCAAAACTAGAATATGTTATGAATAGAGTGGACTAAGTTTTGTAGACTTTACCCTTTGCAAACGTTTTTTTAAAAATCGCGTTGTTTAGAAGGAGCGCAAATCCGAATTGAGTTACTGCACACGCGCACTTCACAGAGGAGGCGTTCCCTAACGGAATGCTAAAACGGGCCAATAGGATCTCGCAAACTTGTGCTTGGCTGCGCCCACCTCCTTGCTTGGCTCCGCCCACCTCCTTGCTTGTTCTGCCCACCTCCTTGCTTGGCTCCGCCCACCTCCTTGCTTGTTCTGCCCACCTCCTTGCTTGGCTCCGCCCACCTCCTTGCTTGTTCTGCCCACCTCCTTGCTTGGCTCCGCCCACCTCCTTGCTTGGCTCTGCCCACCTCCTTGCTTGGCTCCGCCCACCTCCTTGCTTGGCTCTGCCCACCTCCTTGCTTGGCTCCGCCCACCTCCTTGCTTGGCTCTGCCCACTATGACTCATTTGTTCCCATTGGAAACGACAGGCTGTGGTCTTGGTTGAGTAATACCCATATTTGCTGGCGCTGTGTGCGTGCTGCGAACTGGCTCTGTCATGAGTCCATCAAAGAAGAAGGCGGAATTCTTCTTCTTCTGCTGCTGCTGCTATGATATCAAGGCGGTCCGCAAACAAACGTTTAAAGTGCATGCGGCCACTTACTGTGCTGGAATATACGATCAATCATGATCTGTCCAATCATAAAAATAAATATGCCATTTAGCAGACGCTTTTATCCAAAGCGACTTACAGTCATGCGTGCATACATTTTTGTGTATGGGTGGTCCCGGGGATTGAACCCACTACCCTGGCGTTACAAGCACCGTGCTCTACCAGCTGAGCTACAGAGGACCACTTAAAGCCCTACAAACTTCTACCACACCCTCCCCCCCAAAAAGATTCCCAACCCCCCCTACCCAATTCAACTTCATGTTGAAACACTCCACCCTTAGGATTATTCAGCATGTCAACAACCATTTCGACAGTAACGTCTGTTACCCCCAATATATATTTTGCCGTCTCCAAAATAACCTTCAACCTGGCATTTCTGCTTTCCATAACCAGAGTCGTATTGATAACCTTACCAATAAAAGCTATCAACTCATCAACTTCATTATCAAAGTTTCCTTTGACACTGCACATTCGTGAGCATGAAAATTTCTGAACAGGTCTCGAAACCATACCAGGACCAGCAGAAGCACCAGCCCCGACAGCAGGTCCACTTACTACAGGAACATCCATGTAAGCTTCATCAGTCCGCACTGTAGTTCCAACAATGTCTTACCGCCTCTGCATACGATACATCATGACTGATCCTATATCTCTGAGCCTCTGCATACGATACATCATGACTGATCCTATATCTCTGAGCCTCTGCATACGATACATCATGACTGATCCTATATCTCTGAGCCTCTCTAGCCTCTCTCTGTACCTGGCATCCACCAAACGCTGCGCTGTGTTCACCCCCACAATTACAGCACTTAACCTTCACATTGCTTCCACATTCACTGTAATCATGTTCCCCTCCAAACTTGGCACATCTTTTCTTTCCTTTACACTGAGCAGCTACATGTCCCATTCTTTGGGATTTAAAACACTGCAGTGCAAAAGGGACAAATTATCTAACACTGAAACTAAGGAATCCTATATGTACTTTTCCCGGCAAAACTTCTCAAACCTCAGTGTCACTGATACATTTTCAATTATTTGACCCGCTTTCCTACTGACCAACCATTTGGCCTCAACTACTCAGCCTCTCTTCACATTGTCTTTAATATCAATGGTTGTCTTTAGAACCATGCCCCTCTTTTACTACCATGTTAGCATGATAATGGCTTCTAGTGGCCAAAAGGCTGCATGTGTAACAGATATCCAGCTAACAGACTGCTATCAGTACCAGTGTAACAGATATCCAGCTAACAGACTGCTATCAGTACCAGTGTAACAGATATCCAGCTAACAGACTGCTATCAGTACCAGTGTAACATATATCCAGCTAACAGACTGCTATCAGTACCAGTGTAACAGATATCCAGCTAACAGACTGCTATCAGTACCAGTGTAACAGATATCCAGCTAACAGACTGCTATCAGTACCAGTGTAACAGATATCCAGCTAACAGACTGCTATCAGTACCAGTGTAACAGATATCCAGCTAACAGACTGCTATCAGTACCAGTGTAACAGATATCCAGCTAACAGACTGCTATCAGTACCAGTGTAACAGATATCCAGCTAACAGACTGCTATCAGTACCAGTGTAACAGATATCCAGCTAACAGACTGCTATCAGTACCAGTGTAACAGATATCCAGCTAACAGACTGCTATCAGTACCAGTGTAACAGATGTAAACGTTCTTCGTAACTTTCTTGCATTGTGTTTTTAAAGAAAGGATTGTCCAGCCAGTTGATTGGTGTTTATTCTGACGATAGACACAAGGAAGCACATCAGATGTGCAGGACAACAGTATGTTGATGGCTGTAGATTCGTGATTTGTCTGTAAGCATTGAAATAACTGAATTAGCAGGGAGCTAATGTGACCATTACAATTAAAGCATGCTAGCTAACTCGCTCTTACAGCAATAACATACAAAAGCACATCCCAGAATGCCCCCAATATCTCACAGGTACCGTACACATATACACTACCGGTCAAAAGCTTTAGAACACCTACTCATTACATTTACGTCATTTAGCAGACACTCTTATCCAGAGCGACTTACAAATTGGTGCATTCACCTTATAGCCAGTGGGATAACCACTTTACAATATGTTATTATTTATTTTTTATATATTTTTTAATTTTTTGGGGGGTGGGGTAAGGGGGGATAGAATGATTACTTTATCCTATCCCAGGTATTCCTTAAAGAGGTGGGGTTTCAAGTGTCTCCGGAAGGTGGTCAGTGACTCCGCTGTCCTGGCGTCGTGAAGGAGCTTGTTCCACCATTGGGGTGCCAGAGCAGCGAACAGTTTTGACTGGGCTGAGCGGGAACTGTGCTTCCGCAGAGGTAGGGGGGCCAGCAGGCCAGAGGTGGATGAACGCAATGCCCTCGTTTGGGTGTGGGGACTGATCAGAGCCTGAAGGTACGGAGGTGCCGTTCCCCTCACAGCTCCGTAGGTAACAGTTTTGACTGGGCTGAGTGGGTAGGGGGACCAGCAGGCCAGGTCATTCAAGGGTTTTTCTTAATTTTAACTATTTTCTACTTTGTAGAATAATAGTGAAGACATCAAAAGCATGAAATAACACATATGGAATCATGTGGTTCTCTGTAGCTCAGCTGGTAGAGCACGGTGCTTGTAACGCCAAGGTAGTGGGTTCGATCCCAGGGACCACCCATACACAAAAATGTATGCACGCATGACTGTAAGTCGCTTTGGATAAAAGCGTCTGCTAAATGGCATATTATTATTATGTAGTAACCAAAAAAGTGTTAAACAAATGAAAATATATTTTATATTTGAGATTCTTCAAATAGCCACCCTTTGACTTGATGACAGCTTTGCACACTCTTGGTATTCTCTCAACCAGCTTCATGCGGTAGTCACGTGGAATGCATTTCAATTAACAGGTGTGCCTTAAAAGTTAATTTGTGGAATTTCTTTCCTTGTTAATGCGTTTGAGACAATCAGTTGTGTTGTGACAAGGTAGTGGGGGGGTATACAGAAGATAGCCCTATTTGGTAAAAGACTAAGTCCATATTATGGCAAGAACAGCTCAAATAAGCAAAGAGAAACAACAGTCCATCATTACTTTAAGACATGAAGGTCAGTCAATACGGAACATTTCAAGAACTTTGAAAGTTTCTTCAAATGCAGTTGCAAAAACCATCAAGCACTATGATGAAACTGTCTCTCATGAGGACCGCCACAGGAATGGAAGACCAGAGTTACCTCTGCTGCAGAGGATAAGTTCATTAGAGTTACCAGCCTCAGAAATTGCAGCCCAAATAAATGCTTCACAGAGTTCAAGTAACAGTCACATCTCAACATCAACTGTTCAGAGGAGACTGGCACAGATAATGGCACAGATTCTCAGGGCAAACGTTGGAAGTCTCTACCACACCAGTCGCCACAGGCGGTCGGTGCTCACCACTGCCGACCGACTCCATCTGGAGATCCTCAAGGTTCTGAAGAGAGCAAGAAAACCTAAAGGTGTGTACTCAGGAGACGAAGGTATGTATTAAGGAGACAAAGGTATTTATTGAGGAGACAAAGGTATGTATTGAGGAGACTAAGTTGTGTACTCAGGACACAAAGGTATGTATTGAGGAGACGAAGGTATGTATTGAGGAGACAAAGGTATGTATTGAGGAGACAAAGGTATGTATTGAGGAGACAAAGGTATGTATTGAGGAGACAAAGGTATGTATTGAGGAGACAAAGGTATGTATTGAGGAGACGAAGGTATGTATTGAGGACACAAAGGTATGTATTGAGGAGACAAAGTTGTGTACTCAGGACACAAAGGTATGTATTGAGGAGACGAAGGTATGTATTGAGGACACGAAGGTATGTATTGAGGAGACTAAGGTATTTATTGAGGAGACGAACGTATGTATTGAGGAGACGAACGTATGTATTGAGGAGACGAAATTGTGTACTCAGGAGACGAAGGTATGTATTGAGGAGACGAAGTTGTGTACTCAGGAGACGAAGGTCTGAACTTAGCGCCATTCTTACGCCTTCGCGTCATCGCACTCACTCTGGACCACCAACCTTCTCTCTCTCCCCTCTCGTGAGCTGCAGGACGCAACGTTTTGGAACGTTCCGGTAGACCAACCTTCTCTCTCTCCCCTCTCGTGAGCTGCAGGACGCAACGTTTTGGAACGTTCCGGTAGACCAACCTTCTCTCTCTCCCCTCTCGTGAGCTGCAGGACGCAACGTTTTGGAACGTTCCGGTAGACCAACCTTCTCTCTCTCCCCTCTCGTGAGCTGCAGGACGCAACGTTTTGGAACGTTCCGGTAGACCAACCTTCTCTCTCTCCCCTCTCGTGAGCTGCAGGACGCAACGTTTTGGAACGTTCCGGTAGACCAACCTTCTCTCTCTCCCCTCTCGTGAGCTGCAGGACGCAACGTTTTGGAACGTTCCGGTAGACCAACCTTCTCTCTCTCCCCTCTCGTGAGCTGCAGGACGCAACGTTTTGGAACGTTCCGGTAGACCAACCTTCTCTCTCTCCCCTCTCGTGAGCTGCAGGACGCAACGTTTTGGAACGTTCAGGTAGACCAACCTTCTCTCTCTCCCCTCTCGTGAGCTGCAGGACGCAACGTTTTGGAACGTTCTGGTAGTAGAAATCGGAACCTATAGAATAACGAATCACGTCTGCTCTTTTCATGGCGTTCGACATCATTTGGCTACTGAACATGGACCTGGTTACAATGTACACAACTACACATCATTTCAGAGTTAGTATGACATCCAAAGAATCATATTTGCAACAATGTTATTATTATCCAACTAACATTTTATACTGTATTTTTTTGTGATGGGCATTATTGTAATGTGTACCAAAGACTACATCTGTAATCAGCCCAAAGATGGCGATATTGATCTGGTGTTGATGGTTTCATCTTACCTTCCAAACACATTGTATGCAGCCAGCAATACACTGGTGTCCCCTGTAGACCGGATCGTACCTAAAACATTCTCCACTCAGGCTGCAAAGACCAATTTCTTCCTTAAGTAGAAGGCGGAAGAAATGGGGGAAAAATGCGTAGTTTCTTTATGAATCACCATTTTCCACCACCCTTCTAGTGGCTAATGCTACTTCCTGATGTTGCGCAGTGCATTCAGCCAGGGGTAAACAACAGACTGCTGCAACCTGATTGGCTGAACGTGATACGCAACATCCAGAACTAGCATTCCAAGGCATTAGCTACTTTAGCATGGTGGTGCACAATGGGGTTTCATGAAGAAAGTACACATATTTTCCTCATTTCCCCCCCACCCCCCGCCTTCTCAGCAATAAATCTAGTTAAGGAGGAAATCGACGCCTTTGGAGCCTGAATGGAGAATGTTTTAGGTACGAACTGGGCCCCATCCAGTTGTAGTATCCTCATAGTCCATGCCTCTCATAGATGCCTGTGAACCCCTGAAGAACACTTGTGGGTGAAGTTGAACTGAAAGCTGAAGGAAGGAAATACTGTAAAATGAGCTTGCTATGGACAAATTACATCCTGGCATTTCAGTTATAGACTAAAGTGATACAATTCTAATAAATACATTAGGTTCAGGACTTTTTCCTGATCAAGTAAACAGACCAGGACATACAGTGGGGGAAAAAAGTATTTAGTCAGCCACCAATTGTGCAAGTTCTCCCATTTAAAAAGATGAGAGAGGCCTGTAATTTTCATCATAGGTACACGTCAACTATGACAGACAAAATGAGAAAACAAAATCCAGAAAATCACATTGTAGGATTTTTCATGAATTTATTTGCAAAATTATGGTGGAAAATAAGTATTTGGTCAATAACAAAAGTTTCTCAATACTTTGTTTTATACCCTTTGTTGGCAATGACACAGGTCAAACGTTTTCTGTAAGTCTTCACAAGGTTTTCACACACTGTTGCTGGTATTTTGGCTCATTCCTCCGTGCAAATATCCTCTAGAGCAGTGATGTTTTGGGGCTGTCGCTGGGCAACACAGACTTTCAACTCCCTCCAAAGATTTTCTATGGGGTTGAGATCTGGAGACTGGCTAGGCCACTCCAGGACCTTGAAATGCTTCTTACGAAGCCACTCCTTCGTTGCCCGGGCGGTGTGTTTGGGATCATTGTCATGCTGAAAGACCCAGCCACGTTTCATCGTCAATGCCCTTGCTGATGAAAGGAGGTTTTCACTCAAAATCTCACGATACATGGCCCCATTCATTCTTTCCTTTACACGGATCAGTCGTCCTGGTCCCTTTGCAGAAAAACAGCCCCAAAGCATGATGTTTCCACCCCCATGCTTCACAGTAGGTATGGTGTTCTTTGGATGCAACTCAGCATTCTTTGTCCTCCAAACACGACGAGTTGAGTTTTTACCAAAAAGTTATATTTTGGTTTCATCTGACCATATGACATTCTCCCAATCCTCTTCTGGATCATCCAAATGCACTCTAGCAAACTTCAGACGGGCCTGGAAATGTACTGGCTTAAGCAGGGGGACACGTCTGGCACTGCAGGATTTGAGTCCCTGGCGGCGTAGTGTGTTACTGATGGTAGGCTTTGTTACTTTGGTCCCAGCTCTCTGCAGGTCATTCACTAGGTCCCCCCGTGTGGTTCTGGGATTTTTGCTCACCGTTCTTGTGATCATTTTGACCCCACGGGGTGAGATCTTGCGTGGAGCCCCAGATCGAGGGAGATTATCAGTGGTCTTGTATGTCTTCCATTTCCTAATAATTGCTCCCACAGTTGATTTATTCAAACCAAGCTGCTTACCTATTGCAGATTCAGTCTTCCCAGCCTGGTGCAGGTCTACAATTTTGTTTCTGGTGTCCTTTGACAGCTCTTTGGTCTTGGCCATAGTGGAGTTTGGAGTGTGACTGTTTGAGGTTGTGGACAGGTGTCTTTTATACTGACAACAAGTTCAAACAGGTGCCATTAATACAGGTAACGAGTGGAGGACAGAGGAGCCTCTTAAAGAAGAAGTTACAGGTCTGTGAGAGCCAAAAATCTTGCTTGTTTGTAGGTGACCAAATACTTATTTTCCACCATAATTTGCAAATAATGAATTCATTAAAAATCCTACAATGTGATTTTCTGGATTTTTTTTCCCTCAATTTGTCTGTCATAGTTGACGTGTACCTATGATGAAAATTACAGGCCTCTATCATCTTTTTAAGTGGGAGAACTTGCACAATTGGTGGCTGACTAAATGCTTTTTTCCCCCACTGTATAGAATAAATACCTAACCTGCCTTTTTGATCCGCAGAATAATCCCTGTTTTTTTTATCTCATTATGACGTTTTTTTCAAGAACTGAAACTGATCCATGATTCTTCATTAATAAAAATGTTGATGACAATATTGAAATGCATTCAATAGCATCAATGCTGTTCGTCTTCATTTTGCAACAACTAGGCTGTTGAACATCAACGCTGCTGTTATGTGTTAATGCTGGAGACGTTGGACCACTTCCCGTTTTACACTGAGTATTTAAATACTGTATTCTCAACATAGCTCATTCTAGTATTTCTACTACTGTACTTTGTTAGTTACAGTTTATAACATATGTATTTATATACTGGATTCTTCACATAGCTCACTCTAATATACACTATATATACAATACGTATGTGGACACCCCTTCAAATTAGTGGATTCGGCTATTTCAGCCACACCCGTTGCTGACAGGTGTATCAAATCGAGCACACAGCCATGCAATCTCCATAGACAAACATTGGCAGTAGAATGGCCTTACTGAAGAGCTCAGTGACTTTCAACGTGGCACCGTCGTAGGATGCCACCTTTTCAACAAGTCAGTTCGTCACATTTCTGCCCTGCTAGAGCTGCCCCGGTCAACTGTAAGTGCTGTTATTGTGAAGTGGAAACGTCTAGGAGCAACAACGGCTCAGCCGCAAAGTGGTAGGCCACACAAGCTCACAGAACGGGACCGTCGAGTGCTGAAGCGCGTAAAGATCGTCTGTCCTCGGTTGCAACACTCACTTCTGAGTTCCAAACTCCCTCTGGAAGCAACTTCAGCACAATAACTGTCCATCGGGAGCTTCATGAAAATGTGTTTCAATGGCCGAGCAGCCGCACACAAGCCTAAGATCACCTTGTGCAATGCCAAGCGTCGGCTGGAGTGGTGTAAAGTTCGCCACCATTGGATTCTGGAGCAGTGGAAAAACGCTTCACCACCTTCGGCAGTCCGACAGACGAATCTGGGTTTGGCAGATGCCAGGAGAACGCTACCTGCCCCAATGCATAGTGCCAAATGTAAAGTTTGGTGGAGGAGGAATAATGGTCTGGGGCTGTTTTTCATGGTTCAGGCTAGGCCCCTTAGTTACAGTGAAAGGAAATCTTAACGCTACAGCATACAATTACATTGACATTTTAGGCATTTTGCAGACGCTCTTATCCAGAGTGACTTACAGGAGCAATTAGGGTTAAGTGCCTTGCTGAAGGGCACATCGACAGATTTTTTACCTAGTCGGCTCTGGGATTAGAACCAGCGACCTTTCGGTTACTGGCACAACGCTCTTAACCACTATGCTACCTGCCGCCCATTCTAGATGATTCTGTACTTCCAACTATGTGGCAACAGTTTGGGGAAGGCCCTTTCCTGTTTCAGCATGACAATGCCCCAGTGCACAAAGCGAGGCCCATACAGAAATGGTTTGTCAAGATCAGTGTGGAAGAACTTGACTGGTCTGTACATAGCCCTGACCTCAACCCCGTCGAACACCTTTGGGATGAATTGGAACGCCGACTCCGAGCCAGGCCTAATCGCCCAACATCAGTGCCCCGACCTCACTAATGCTCTTGTGGCTGAATGGAAGCAAGTCCTGTGTAGCTCAGTTAGTAGAGCATGGTGCTTGCAACGCCAGGGTTGTGGGTTCGATTCCCAGGGGGGCCAGTATGAAAATGTATGCACTCACTTAACTGTAAGTCGCTCTGGATAAGAGCGTCTGCTAAAATGTAAAATGAGCATTTCTCCTTTTCCAAGATAATCCATCCACCTGACAGGTGTGGCATATCAAGAAGCTGATTAAACAACATGATCATTACACAGGTGCACCTTGTGCTGGGGACAATAAAAGGCCACTCTAAAATGTGCAGTTTTGTCACACAACACAATTCCACACCTGTGTAATATACAGTTCTGCAATTGGCATGCAGTGGCGTAAGCAATGGGTGGGCCTGGGAGGGCATAGGCCCACCCACTTGAGAGCCAAGCCCACCCATGGCTGCGCCCCTGCCCAGTCATGTGAAATCCATAGCTTAGGGCCTAAATAATTTATTTCAATTGACTGATTTCCTTATATGAACTGTAACTAAGTAAAATCTTTGAAATTGTTGCATGTTGAGTTTATATTTTTGTTCAGTATATTTCAGATGAGGGAGGTCCCAAATAAAAATAGACCATGGCAACTTGACAACTTGACCCATGACAAAAAAACCATTCCAATCTAACTCCCTATAATTCGCTGTTCAGTGACGTACAGTTGAAGTCAGAAGTTTACATACACTTAGGTTGGAGTCATTAAAACTCATTTTTCAACCACTCCACAAATGTCTTATTAACAAACTATAGTTATGGCAAGTCGGTGCATGACACAAGTAATTTTTCCAACAATTGTTTACAGACAGATTATTTAATTTATAATTCACTGTATCACAATTCCAGTGGGTCAGAAGTTTACGTACACTAAGTTGACTGTGCCTTTAAACAGCTTGGAAAGTTCCAGAAAATGATTTCATGGCTTTAGAAGTTTCTGATAGGCTAATTGACATCATTTGAGTCAATTGGAGGTGTACCTGTGGATGTATTTCAAGGCCTACCTTCAAACTCAGTGCCTCTTTGCTTGACATCCTGGGAAAATCAAAAGAAATCAGCCAAGAAGCACGGGGGTGTCACGATCGTCTAGGAGTGAAGGAGACCAAAGCGCAGCGCGTTGAACGAACATGACTTTAATAGATGACGCACAAAATACAAAACAAAAGACGACTCATGAAGTCCACGGTTAACTAACCGAAACGGAACAATAACCCACAATGCCCACAAGAAAACATACAGAATAAATATGGCTCCCAATCAGAGATAACGAGCCGACAGCTGACACTCGTTACCTCCGATTGGGAGTCAATGACCAAACCTAGAAACACACACAACAGAACTACCAACATAGAAAATACCCAAAACCCAACAAAACACAATACACCCTGGCTCAAATACAAAAGTCCCGGAGCCAGAGTGTTACAGGGGGTGGCAGCATCATGCTGTGGGGGTGCTTTGCTGCAGGAGGGACTGGTGCACTTCACAAAATAGATGGTATCATGAGGAAGGAAAATTATGTGGATATATTGAAGCAACATCTCAAGACATCAGTCAGGAAGTTAAAGCTTGGTCGCAAATGGGTCTTCCAAATGGACAATGACCCCAAGCATACTTCCAAAGTTGTGGCAAAATGGCTTAAGGACAACAAAGTCAAGGTATTGGAGTGGCCATCACAAAGCCCTGACCTCAATCCTATAGAAAATGTGTGGGCAGAACTGAAAAAGCGTGTGCGAGCAAGGAGGCCTACAAACCTGACTCAGTTACACCAGCTCTGTCAGGAGGAATGGGCCAAAATTCACCCAACGTATTGTGGGAAGCTTGTGGAAGGCTACCCGAAACATTTGACCCAAGTTAAACAATTTAAAAGGCAATGCTACCAAATACTAATTGAGTGTATGTAAACTTCTGACCCACTGGGAATGTGATGAAAGAAATAAAAGCTGAAATAAATCATTCTCTCTACTATTATTCTGACATTTCACATTCTTAAAATAAAGTGGTGATCCTAACTGACCTAAGACAGTGAATTTTTACTAGGATTAAATGTCAGGAATTGTGAAAAACTGAGTTTAAATGTATTTGGCTAAGGTGTATGTAAACCTCTGACTTCAACTGTAGGTAGGCTGGGCGTTCTAATGCTTCACGCTGTCTGTTATCAAAGGTCATATTGTTTCAGGATCAAGACACTGACATGTTGGAATGGTCCAGAGATAGAGAGTTGGTCGGGGAGGGGACAGAGGTCAGTGTCTGGGGGTCATATAGTAGGATATACACTGAGTGTACGAAACATTAAGAACACCTGCTCTTTCCATGACATGGACTGACCAGGTGAATCCAGGTGCAAGCTTTGATCACTTATTGATTTCACTTGTTAAATCCACTTCAATCAGTGTAGATGAAGGGGAGGAGACAGGTTAAATAATTATTTTCTTGCCTTGAGACAATTGAGACACGGATTGTGTGTGTGTCATTCAGAAGGTGAATGGGCGAGACAAAATATTGAATTGCCTTTGAACGGACAACCAGCCAACTTGACAGAACTGTGGGAAGCACTGGAGTCAACATGGGCCAGCATCCCTGTGGAACGCTTTCGACACCTTGTAGAGTCCATGCCCCGATGAATTGAGGCTGTTCTGAAAATGGGCCAGCATCCCTGTGGAATGCTTTCGACACCTTGTAGAGTCCATGCCCAGATGAATTGAGGATGTTCTGAGGGCAACATTCCTAATGTTTGGTTTACTGAGTGTAGGTCATAGTTCATTCAGATCAGGCTATCAACCTTGTACCAAATGGCACCCTATTCCCTATATAGTGCACTACTTTAGACCAGAGAATGGCACCCTATTCCCTATATAGTGCACTACTTTAGACCAGAGAATGGCACCCTATTCCCTATATAGTGCACTACTTTAGACCAGAGAATGGCACCCTATTCCCTATATAGTGCACTACTTTAGACCAGAGAATGGCACCCTATTCCTTATATAGTGCACTACTTTAGACCAGAGAATGGCACCCTATTCCCTATATAGTGCACTACTTTAGACCAGAGAATGGCACCCTATTCCCTATATAGTGCACTACTTTAGACCAGAGAATGGCACCCTATTCCCTATATAGTGCACTACTTTAGACCAGAGAATGGCACCTATTCCCTATATAGTGCACTACTTAGACCAGAGAATGGCACCCTATTCCCTATATAGTGCACTACTTTAGACCAGAAGAATGGCACCCTATTCCCTATATAGTGCACTACTTTAGACCAGAGAATGGCACCCTATTCCCTATATAGTGCACTACTTTAGACCAGAGAATGGCACCCTATTCCCTATATAGTGCACTACTTTAGACCAGAGAATGGCACCCTATTCCCTATGTAGTGCACTACTTTAGACCAGAGAATGGCACCCTATTCCCTATATAGTGCACTACTTTAGACCAGAGAATGGCACCCTATTCCCTATGTAGTGCACTACTTTAGACCAGAGAATGGCACCCTATTCCCTATATAGTGCACTACTTTAGACCAGAGAATGGCACCCTATTCCCTATATAGTGCACTACTTTAGACCAGAGAATGGCACCCTATTCCCTATATAGTGCACTACTTTAGACCAGAGAATGGCACCCTATTCCCTATATAGTGCACTACTTTAGACCAGAGAATGGCACCCTATTCCCTATATAGTGCACTACTTTAGACCAAAGAATGGCACCCTATTCCCTATATAGTGCACTACTTTAGACCAGAGAATGGCACCCTATTCCCTATATAGTGCACTACTTTAGACCAGAGAATGGCACCCTATTCCCTATATAGTGCACTACTTTAGACCAGCAGTGCACTATATAGGGTCTAGTGTGCCATTTGGGATACAAGACTCATCGTATGAGCCAGAGGTCATGTAGCTCTGTCTACCTCGGCTCGAACCGGAGGACAGTCAGTGGGGGGTTAGGGTTTAGGGTTTAGGGTTTAGGGTTAGTAAGCCTATCGGCCAGAGGTTAGTGTCAGGCTCAAGTGTTGGCTGTAAGCCTGGACAGGAGGCCTATCCTCTGGATGTGGATCCCCTCCTCTCCACAGCTGATGATTTGAACAGAAAGGCACCAAATTGAGGCTATTTCTCCATTGAAATTATACTGACTCCCTGTCTTGTCCTCGTCTAACCAAACCACAGCCCTTTACTATAGGGCTTATAATAACCTGTCACGGCTGTTACAATGTAATTACTATTTTCTGTAGGCTACCATGTTTTTCCACTCAGGTTGGGATGTCAATTCCATGTGGATGGGTGTTTAAACAGAATTTTTAAAAAAGAAGAAAAAAAACGGAATCTTTGCCTAATATGGGAAATGACGTGCCTCAGCAGCATTTAGGTTCTAGAATGAGCCCCTGGATTACAGCGAGCAGCGCAGGCCGGTGGGTCGGACGCAGGGGAGGGAGACACAGTCTATCCGGGGAGGGTGGTGGATAAATAACCCAGGATCCACAGCGCTGAATAACCACTCTGAACATCGCTACATCACATCCCTCTCTCTCTAGCTTCTCACTGTTCAACTGTCTCCGTGTCTAGCTATTGTTGTTTGTGAGTGGCAGAGAGCAGCGGTTAGGTTTTTTCGCTTGCCGCCATATCAGCTTCCTCAGAGGGGTCTCTCTCTGGTCTCTCCTCTCCTGGATATATTTCCCTATCAGACTGACAGGCAGCTTCCTCAGAGGGGTCTCTCTCTGGTCTCTCCTCTCCTGGATATATTTCCCTATCAGACTGACAGGCAGCTTCCTCAGAGGGGTCTCTCTCTGGTCTCTCCTCTCCTGGATATATTTCCCTATCAGACTGACAGGCAGCTTCCGTAGAACAGCTGCGGGTTCTCTTCAGCTCCTGCGCGGGGCCGCTTCGGGGGAACTATGGGGAAAGATTATTATAAAATCCTGGGGATAGTGAAAGGAGCGGCTGACGAGGACATTAAAAAGGCATACAAAAAGCAGGCTCTGAAATGGCACCCGGACAAAAACAAGGCGGCCAACGCCGAGGAGAAATTTAAGGAGATCGCCGAGGCATATGAAGTCATCAGTGATCCGAAGAAAAGAGAGATATATGATCAGTATGGAGAAGAAGGTAGGATATGACACTCTCCACCTTTCATTGTGGTCATTTTATTCAGATGTTTTATTAATGCCCGGGTTACTTGTCATTTCATCCACTCCATAATTTAGCACACGGCAGAAAATATTGCTGTGCGTATAATAGAATTGGCCATTATACAAGTCATACAGACCGACATTTGACCCCCACTGGTTAGAGGAGACCACAGCAGTTCACTCAATTTTATTTATTCATACAATGTATGATAATAATAAGACAATAAGCAGACATTTCCCCCTGTTGTCAGGGTGGCATACAGCCCATAATATGCAGACATGGCTCTTGGTTGGTCAGAAATACAGTATATGTCAGATTGTATTAGTTTTAGGCTACTGTCAATTACATTAATTGATATTGAACACGTCAAACATGGGTAATGTTACCAGCCGAAGGCATCATAAATCCCTTTCAAATAGCAGTTGGGAAAGAGCGGATTTGCCATGGTGGGAAGAATCCACTGACCTGCCCCGTGTGGCAGATTAATTTACTGTTTGACCGGAGCAGCATCAATGTAGGTTTATGAACTTACTGTTTGACCAGAGCAGCATCAATGTAGGTTTATGAACTTACTGTTTGACCAGAGCAGCATCAATGTAGGTTTATGAACTTACTGTTTGACCGGAGCAGCATCAATGTAGGTTTATGAACTTACTGTTTGACCAGAGCAGCATCAATGTAGGATTGCAACCCTTTCCCTGTGTGGTACAGTCTGCATGGTTATTCTGTGACTGTACAGATCACAGACACGATACGTTCAGAGCAGTTGATTTAGGAGGTTGCACTTTTGGGACTATTCAATTGGTTCTATTATACCGGGCAAACTCAAGCACAGCTCAAGGATTTAAAAGATATTTGACCCATGTCTGGTGCAGTACATCTATATTATTTGAACTGTTGATGACTCCAGTGTCCCCCCCATCAAAACATAGGTTATCATCATTATCTGAACCGTTGATGACTTCAGTATCCTTGTTCCCCCTGTTGTCCCTCAGGTCTCAAAGGAGGAGGCGGTGGCCCAGGCAGCGATCCAGACGGACAGGGCAGCAACTTCACCTCCTACACGTTCCACGGTGACCCCCACGCCACCTTCGCCACCTTCTTCGGCGGCGCCAACCCCTTCGAGATGTTCTTCGGCCGCAAGGCCAACGGGCGCGGTCCGGGCGGCGGGGACGACGAGGACATGGAGGTGGACGGCAACGACCCGTTCGGTTCATTCACCTCGTTTAATCTCAACGGGTTCCCTCGGGACCGCCACGTGGGGATTGGCGGGCAGCAGAGGAGGAAGCAGGACCCGGCCATCCATCACGAGCTGCGGGTAACACTGGAGGAAGTGTTTCATGGTTGCACCAAGAGGATGAAGATCAGCAGGAAGAGGATGAACCCAGACGGACGGACCATGAGGACGGAGGATAAAATACTCACCATAGAGATTAAGAGAGGATGGAAGGAAGGAACCAAGATCACGTTCCCCAGAGAAGGGGACGAATCGCCCAACACCATCCCTGCTGATATCGTGTTCCTCATCAAGGACAAGCCACACGCACATTTTAGGAGGGAGGGGTCGGATATCGTGTACCCGGTGAAAGTTAGTCTACGGCAGGTGAGATGTGTTTTGCTTGGCGGATCTTGGTGGCCCGCCTTATCAAAGTAAGATTAAGGGTAACCACATCCAATAGAAAGTGGTTCAGTGTGGAATAAGCTAGTTCGGTCTGGCTGGTTTACATGCTATAGAAATGGGCATTCAGAATGGATCATGTTCAGTTGGCACACCGTAGCAAAACATTTTGCAACAGAACATGTCAAATCTGTGATCTTATTGCTCAAGTTCAAGTAATACCTCCCTGTTTCACTTTATTTCACAATGTTTTATCCTGTTTTGGGTCTACTGAACACAAGCCTGGTCATTGTTCAGCACACGGAAGGGAGAGAGAACAGGGTTAAGACCAGTGTATACAGCAAGTAGAGAACATTACGATAGAAGGAGGATGTTATGTCATCCCCTGGAAAAAAAACCCCTGGAGTAAAAGCGCTGAGACACAGACTGGGTAGGCCAAATGTTC
>LR778266.1:46189385-46252791 GCA_902810595.1 Coregonus sp. 'balchen'
CCACTAAACCCCTGGAAGCGTGTAAGGGTGGGGCTCTTGGATAAGAAGCGGGTCGATGCTAAATGACTAATGTGATATTTGGGACGCAGACAGACAGAGGTTGAGTAGGACATTACTCATCAATAAGAGTGATCGTCTTTGAGGGTGTGTGTATATATAATAGTAATGGGGGGGGGGGGAAATCGATAGTTAAATATCGCAAATATTATTTTGGACCATATTATGGAGATACTTTGACTCCCAAGTATTCATTTTTATTTTTCAAAAAGGGAACGTTAGCTAGTGCTAGTCGTCTGTACCTGCGCCAAAACTCAGGTATTTTCCATCCTATAGTTTGTTCTCCATCTTTTTTTAATTTTATTGTGAGCACTTATTTCCATGATTGATCCAAACTAATTTTCTCATGGCTCTCTCTTGTCCCTCTGCAGCAAACATATGATGAGCAAGATGTTTAGAACATCGAATCGCAATAAAATCACAGTATGGAATCACAATACATATAGAATCATGAGAATCGCAATACATATGGTATCGGCACCTAAGTATCATGATAATATCGTATCGTGAGGTCCCTGGCAATATATAGTGTTACCCCTAAAAAAAACCCACCCCTCTTTCTCTACTGGCTGATATTTGTCCAGTTGGCTGGATGAGGCTGTGGAACTCAGGGGAATTGGTAGCCTGGTCCCAGATCTGTTTGTGTCGTCTCGGACCAGGCTATGGGATCTGGGGAATCAGTTAAAACATTAAAAACGTCCCTGTTTGGCGTCTCCAATGGCGCCCCAGACGTCGAACACGAACTCGTCGGGGAAGGCGAAGTCTCCGAGAGCCTCGTCCAGAGCCATGGCAAACTCATCAGGGTTCTTCTTGTCCCGACCCACCTCCACCATGGTCGCCGCTAGAGAGAGGGGGGGGAGAGAGGAGAGGAGAGAGGGGGGGGAGAGAGGAGAGGAGAGAGGGGGGGAGAGAGGAGAGGAGAGAGGGGGGGAGAGAGGAGAGAGGGGGGGAGGGTTGGTTAGCTGGGGGAGTTGTACAACATGTTCATGTTTAAAACAATGTGTCTTCTGCTCACTTCCCCATCTTTAGACATCAACGTTAATTTAAGTTCGATATGCGTACACTACTTTTGAAATCAAATCCAGGGTAGTCTACTCACCCAGTTCTGTGTCTCTGATACCCATGTAACTCTCCAGTAGGTCATCCACCTTCTTCACCGCTTTCTCCTCAAACTCTGTTGGCTGGAATGGAGAAATATACACTGTGACCTACTGGGCCTTCTCTTAGCGACAGTGGGATCCTGACATCTAAACTACGAAGCAGACGCTCACCACTTCCTCTACGGTAGCAGGTCCTTTGGCGCGCAGTCTCAGAGTCCCTCGCCCTGTCCCCATCTTATTCTCACTGGCTGGCTTGGCGCCCTTCGACCTCGGCTCCAGCATCTCTGTTCAGCACAAAATAAAATAAAATGGTTCAAGATCAACTTATCAAAAGGGGCCTCACAAAAGGTCTTCATCCGTACACATCTTTGTTGGGCTAGAATAAAAGCCTGCACACCCTACAACTCTCTACACGGTTGGAGACCCCTACCCTAGGTCCGTTCCCCTCACCAAAGACCAACCAATGTGAATAGGAGCAATAATGCAGTTCATAATGTAGCTTTAATCTCTATAAAAAATGTTACTGAACATCCCCTTGTCCACTCACCGAAGGCCTTCATGGGCTCCACCAGTTTGAGGGTGAACGTCTGGTCTTTCGGGAGCTCCTTCAGCATTCGAGCCACCTCGTAGTGACGTGTTCCCACAATGCTCTTCCCGTTGATGCAGTCTATGTGGTCTCCTACAGAGATCACCTTCACATTGTCCACCACACTGCCCTCCTTGATACGCTGTTGGGGTACCGGGGGGTGGGGGGGGGGGGGGGGAGAAAGAGAGAGGTCTGAGGTCATCTGCCTTTGGCTTACAGAGCAAGAACCCGGACTTCACAAAATAAAATCAGAAATACAGACATTGTCATCCTACAAGAAACATGGTATAGAGGAGATGGACCCACTGGTTGCCCTCTAGGTTACAGAGAGCTGGTAGTCCCATCCACCAAACTACCAGGTGTGAAACAGGGAAGGGACTCAGGGGGTATGCTAATTTGGTATAGAGCAGACCTAACCCACTATTAAATTAATAAAAACAGGAGCATTTTACATTTGCTGAGAAATTAATAAGGAAATTATCTCAACAGAGAAATATATCCTCCTGTGTGCTGCCTATATCCCCCCTATAGAATCCCCATACTTTAATGATGACAGCATCTCCATCCTGGAGGGGGAGATCAACTATTTCCAGGCCCAGGGACATATACTAGTCTGTGGTGACCTAAACGCCAGAACTGGACAAGAACCTGACACTCTCAGCACACAGGGGGACAAACACCTACCTGGAGGTGACAGCATTCCCTCCCCCATATGCCCCCCTAGGCACAACTACGACAACATAACCAACAAAAACGGGTCACAACTCCTGCAGCTGTCGCACGCTGGGTATGTACATAGTCAATGGTAGGCTTCAAGGGGACTCCTATGGTAGGTACACCTATAGCTCATCTCTTGGCAGTAGTACTGTAGACTACTTTATCACTGACCTCAACCCAGAGTCTCTCAGAGCGTTCACAGTCAGCCCACTGACACCCCTATCAGACCACAGCAAAATCACAGTCTACTTGAACAGAGCAATACTCAACCATGAGGTATCGAAGCTGAACAAACTGCATACTATTAAGAAATGCTATAGATGGAAGGAGGGTAGTGTAGAAACCTACCAAAAAACTATTGGCCAACAATAAATCCAATCCCTCCTAGACAACTTCCTGGACAAAATGTTTCCCAGCAATATTGAAGGTGTAAACTTAGCAGTAGGATGCCTGAACAGTATATTTGATATAACATATCAAAGAAAATAAATTATAGCAGAAAACCTAAGAATATTAATAACAATGAGAAATGGTTTGATGGAGAATGCAAAAACAAGAAAGAAATGGAGAAACCTATCCAACCAAAAACACAGAGACTCAGAAAACCTGAGCCTACGCCTTCACTATGGTGAATCACTAAGACAATACAGAAATACACTACGGAAAAAGAAGGAACAGCATGTCAGAAATCAGCTCAATTTAATTGAAGAATCCATAGACTCTAACCACTTCTGGGAAAATTGGAAAACACTAAACAAACAACAACACGAAGAGTTATCTATCCAAAACGGAGATGTATGGGTAAACCACTTCTCCAAACTTTTTGGCTCTATAACAACGAACAAACAGCAAAAACATATACATGATCAAATACAAATCTTAAACTCAACTATTAAAAGACTACAAGAACCCACTGGATTCTCCAATTCCATCGGATGAGCTACAGGACAAAATACAACCCAAATAGGCCTGTGGTGTTGATGGAATCCTAAACCAGGTTTTCCCAAAGCCCCACAAGCAACCAGTGTGCAGTTAAAATTGGCAATAAAAACACACAGATGTATTTCCTCTAAGCTGTGGGGTGACACAGGGATGCAGCTTGGGCTCCACCCTCAACACATACCCCATAATGGCAGCAAAAACTGGTTTTTAGAGATTTTACTGAAAAACCCCTGAAATATCACAATTTACATAAGTATTCAGACTTTTTACTCAGTACTTTGTTGAAGCACCATTGGCAGCGATTACAGCCTCGAGTCTTCTTGAGTATGATGCTACAAGCTTGGCACACCTGTATTTGGGGAGTTTCTCCCATTCTTCTCTGCAGATCCTCTCAATCTCTGTCAGGTTGGATGGAGAGCGTCGCTGCACAGCTATTTTCAGGTCTCTCCAGAGATGTTCGATCAGGTTCAAGTCAGGGCTCTTGCTGGGCCACTCAAGGACATTCAGAGACTTGTTCTGAAGCCACTCCTGTGTTGTCTTGGCTGTGTGCTTAGGGTCGTTGTCCTGTTGGAAGGTGAACCTTCACCCCAGTCTGAGGTCCTGAGTGCTCTGGAGCAGGTTTTCATCAAGGATCTCTCTGTACTTTGCTCTGTTCATCTTTCCCTCGATCCTGACTATTCTCCCAGTCCCTGCCGCTGAAAAACATCCCCACAGCATGATGCTGCCACCACCATGCTTCACCATAGGGATGGTGCCAGGTTTCCTCCAGACGTGACGCTTGGCATTCAGGCCAAAGAGTTCAATCTTGGTTTCATCAGACCAGAGAATCTTGTTTCTCATGGTCTGAGAGTCTTTAGGTGCCTTTTGGCAAACTCCAAACAGGCTGTCATGTGCCTTTTACTGAGGAGTGGCTTCCATCTGGCCACTCTACCATAAAGGCCTGTTTGGTGGAGTGCTGCAGAGATGGGAGAACCTTCCAGAAGGACAACCATCTCCACAGAGGAACTTTGGAGCTCTGTCAGTGTGACCATCGGGTTCTTTGTCACCTCCCTGACCAAGGCCCTTCTCCCCCGATTGCTCAGTTTGGCCGGGCGGCCAGCTCTAGGAAGAGTCTTGGTGGTTCCAAACTTCTTCCATTTAAGAATGATGGAGGCCACTGTGTTCTTGGGGACCTTCAATGCTGCAGACATTTTTTGGTACCCTTCCCCAGATCTGTGCCTCGACACAATCCTGTCTCGGAGCTCTACGGACAATTCCTTCGACCTCATGGCTTTTTGCTCTGACATGCACTGTCAACTGTGTGACCTTATATAGACTGGTGTGTGCCTTTCCAAATCATGTCCAATCAATTGAATTTACCACCGGTTCATTCCAATCAAGTTGTAGAAACATCAAGGATGATCAATGGAAACAGGATGCACCCAGTTATTATGGGGTATTGTTTGTAGATTGATAAATATGTATTTAATCCATTTTAGAATAAGGCTGTAACGTAACAAAATGTGGAAAATGTGAAGGGGTCTGAATACTTTCCGAATGCACTGTGTACAGTACCAGTCAAAAGTTTGGACACACCTACTCATTCAAGGGTTTTTCTTTATTTTTTACTATTTTCTACATTGTAGAATAGTAGTGAAGACATCAAAAACTATGAAATAACACATGTGGAATCATATAGTAACCAAAAAAGTGTTAAACAAATCGAAATATATTTGAGATTCTTCAAATAGCCACCCTTTGCCTTGATGACAGCTTTGCACACTCTTGGCATTCTCTCAACCAGCTTCACATGGAATGCTTTTTCTACAGTCTTGAAGGAGTTTCCCACATATGCTGAGCACTTGTTGGCTGCCTTTCCTTCACTCTGCGGTCCAACTCATCCCAAACCATCTCAATTTGGTTGAAGTCGGGGGACTGTGGAGGCCAGGTCATCTGATGCCGCACTCCGTCACTCTCCTCCATCTTTATCCTTTTGAAACCTTCATGAGTGCAATGTTTACTGTAAATTTGTCTCTCAGAGCGTTCACAGTCAGCCCACTGACACCCCTATCAGACCACAGCAAAATCACAGTCTACTTGAACAGAGCAATACTCAATCATGAGGTATCGAAGCTGAACAAACTGCATACTATTAAGAAATGCTATAGATGGAAGGAAAGTAGTGTCGAAACCTACCAATAAACAATTAGGCAACAACAAATGCAATCCCTTTTAAACAACTTCCTGGACAAAACATTTCACTGTAATAGTGAAGGTGCAAAATTTCAAGCAGACAACATAAGAAAATTAACAACAATGACAAATGGTTTGATGAAGAATGCAAAAACCTAAGAAAGAAATTGAGAAACCTATCCAACCAAAAACAGAGACCAGAAAACCTGAGCCTACGCTTTCACCATGGTGAATCACTAAAACAATACAGAAATACACTACGGAAAAAGAAGGAACAGCATGTCAGAAATCAGCTCAATGTAATTGAAGAATCCATAGACTAACCACTTCTGGGAAAATTGGAAAACACTAAACAAACAACAACATGAAGAGTTATCTATCCAAAACGGAGATGTATGGATAAACCACTTCTCAACTCTTTTTGGCTCTATAACAAAGAACAAACATCAAAAACATATACATGATCAATTACAAATCTTAGAATCAGCTATTAAAGACTACCAGAACCCACTGGATTCTCCAATTACATTGAATGAACTACAGGACAAAATACAAACCCTCCAACCCAAAAAGGCCTGTGGTGTTGATGGTATCCTCAATGAAATAATAAAATATACAGACCACAAATTCCAATTGGCTATACTTAAACTCTTTAACATCATCCTCAGCTCTGGCATCTTCCCCAATATTTGATTTCGGACAAAAATGACATATCCATAATCAGTGAATCAATTGTCTAACCATAAATCAGTTCCAACTAATTAATTGTTTTAAGAACTTTGTATAATTCATTATTTATTCCTACAGGTGATACCATTAAAGATCTAAAGAGGGAAAGATTAAGATATAATGGGCAGAAAATATAAAACGGGAAACAACGTTCTATAAGTTGAAAGGCTTCTCTTTGATAATGGGGCTTCAAAAAAGTGGAAATAAAAGAACAGATATTCAAAAAAGTGGAAATAAAGAAACGAAATGTGCCTCTGTTAGTGCCTAGAAAAAGACGCCATTATTGTTGCTCTCTATACAAGATGGTGGAAAACTTTGATCATAAAACCAGCCCTAAGACCAAGGTAAGGTACAGTGAGGGAAAAAAGTATTTGACCCCTCTGCAAAACATGACTTAGTACTTGGTGGCAAAACCCTTGTTGGCAATCAGAGGTCAGACATTTCTTGTAGTTGGCCACCAGGTTTGCACACATCTCAGGAGAGATTTTGTCCCACTCCTCTTTGCAGATCTTCTCCAAGTCATTAAGGTTTTGAGGCTGACGTTTGGCAACTCGAACCTTCAGCTCCCTCCACAGATTTTCTATGGGATTAAGGTCTGGAGACTGGCTAGGCCACTCCGGGACCTTAATGTGCTTCTTCTTGAGCCACTCCTTTGTTGCCTTGGCCGTGTGTTTTGGGTCATTGTCATGCTGGAATACCCATCCACGACCCATTTTCAATGCCCTGGCTGAGGGAAGGAGGTTCTCACCCAAGATTTGACGGTACATGGCCCCGTCCATCGTCCCTTTGATGCGGTGAAGTTGTCCTGTCCCCTTAGCAGAAAGACGCCCCCAAAGCATAATGTTTCCACCTCCATGTTTGACGGTGGGGATGGTGTTCTTGAGGTCATAGGCAGCATTCCTCCTCCTCCAAACACGGCGAGTTGAGTTGATGCCAAAGAGCTCGATTTTGGTCTCACCTGACCACAACACTTTCACCCAGTTCTCCTCTGAATCATTCAGATGTTCATTGGCAAACTTCAGACGGCCCTGTATATGTGCTTTCTTGAGCAGGGGGACCTTGCGGGCGCTGCAGGATTTCAGTCCTTCACGGCGTAGTGTGTTACCAATTGTTTTCTTGGTGACTATGGTCCCAGCTGCCTTGAGATCATTGACAAGATCCTCCCGTGTAGTTCTGGGCTGATTCCTCACCGTTCTCATGATCATTGCAACTCCACGAGGTGAGATCTTGCATGGAGCCCCAGGCCGAGGGAGATTGACAGTTATTTTGTGTTTCTTCCATTTGCGAATAATCGCACCAACTGTTGTCACCTTCTCACCAAGCTGCTTGGCGATGGTCTTGTAGCCCATTCCAGCCTTGTGTAGGTCTACAATCTTGTCCCTGACATCCTTGGAGAGCTCTTTGGTCTTGGCCATGGTGGAGAGTTTGGAATCTGATTGATTGATTGCTTCTGTGGACAGGTGTCTTTTATACAGGTAACAAACTGAGATTAGGAGCACTCCCTTTAAAAGTGTGCTCCTAATCTCAGCTCGTTACCTGTATAAAAGACACCTGAGAGCCAGAAATCTTTCTGATTGAGAGGGGGTCAAATACTTATTTCCCTCATTAAAATGCAAATCAATTTGTAACATTTTTGACATGCGTTTTTCTGGATTTTTTTGTTATTATTCTGTCTCTCACTGTTCGAATAAACCTACCATGAAAATTATAGACAGATCATGTCTTTGTCAGTGGGCAAACGTACAAAATCAGCAGGGGATCAAATACTCCCCCCCCCCCCCCCCCCCACTGTATTACTAAACTAGATCAACGATTGGTTTGCTTTACTACATAATTGACTCCTGACTCCTGATCATATAACTATCATCTCTAATAGCCGCCTAATAGAAGTGACAGCCCTGTGATTTTAACGATTTAACCTTCTATAATAGATGAGTTGCAATTCAATTGATAGATTTTATTGGTTGATGGATTTTATGGATTGATTGGATCCTACCTTGATGTTGCCTAGTTAGTACTTCGGACCCCGGCACATCTAAAGGCTATCAGTGTCGGGATGGAATCCATTCTGACTCGCAAACTCTCCTACCTTTCCTGTCTCCTCTTCACCGTCCTATCTCAATAACATCAATATTTTGATATTTAAACAAAATCCTACCTTGATGAAGGCGTATCCCGCCCCGTTGTCTGTGATGGTGAGGCCCAGGGCGTCCTCTGATTTAAACACCTCCACCTCCTTCTTAATCCCTTTAATGTGGGCGAATATAAAGTCCTCCAGGCCGATCTGTCCACCAAGCAGCTTCTCCATGTCGATCTTATGGGTGTTCAACGTACAGAACATGATCTGGGGACACACACAGAGAGAGAGACAGAGACAGAGAGAGACAGAGAGACAGAGAGAGAGAGAGAGAGAGAGAGAATGTTGATATCACAAGTTTTTGATTTCGGTCAAAAATGACATATCCATAATCAGTGAATCAATTGTCTAACCACGTTACAACATGCAAGGAAAGTAATGCATTACATATTACTTTGTATGAATGTGTAGATTTGCGCCATTGTTTGGTCGGTTTTGTTTGACTTACAGCACCAGTCAAAAGGTTTGGACCCACCTACTCATTCAAGGGTTTTCCTTTATTTAGACTGTTTTCTACATTGTAGAATAATAGTGAAGACATCAAAACTATGAAATAACACACATGGAATCATGTAGTAACCAAAAAAGTGTTAAACAAATCAAAATATATTTTCTTTTTATTGTCTTCACTATTATTCTACAATGTAGAAAATAGTAAAAAATAAAGGAAATCCCTGGAATGAGTAGGTGTGTCCAAACTGTTGACTGGTGCTGTATATAGAAGAAAACTGTATCGCTGCAATAATAATAATTAATGCAAAAACAGACATACAAAAAGTAAAGTCGAGCCAGAACTGGCAAGACGTGTGCCCTCCTCAACGCCGCCATTTGATCAGATTGTAAATGTTTGTGAATGGAAGACTGTGCTGGGCACCTGTTTTGACCGAGACAAGTGTGATGTCAGCGCGTTAACAGAGAAATCATTCATGAGTGAGTCATGTTTCTATTTTCGGTCATGTTCTCTTCCCACTGGTGTGACCAGCTGTCATCCACTGGTAGAGTAGACAAGGAAGGTGACTTTTCTACCAGTGCCAGTGATGCAGCAGAGATCTGGCTTTCACACCTCCAGTAGGAACACACACACACACACACACACACACACACACACACACACACACACACACACAGGGTAAGGAACCTCTTGGCAGACCCAGGGTGTGTGTGTAATGTGATCAGAGGAAGGCGATCCTGTTTGAGGCCTGATTTAAAAGGCCTTTAAAAAACTGTCAGTCGACTTGGGGTATGGCTGGCTAGTGAAAGGGTCAGCGTCCCAAATAGCACCCTATTCCCTATATAGTGCACTACTTTAGACCAGAGAATGGCACCCTATTCCCTATATAGTGCACTACTTTAGACCATAGAATGGCACCCTATTCCCTATATAGTGCACTACTTTAGACCAGAGAATGGCACCCTATTCCCTATATAGTGCACTACTTTAGACCAGAGAATGGCACCCTATTCCCTATATAGTGCACTACTTTAGACCAGAGAATGGCACCCTATTCCCTATATAGTGCACTACTTTAGACCAGAAAATGGCACCATATTCCCTATATAGTGCACTACTTTAGACCAGAGAATGGCACCCTAGTCCCTATATAGTGCACTACTTTAGACCAGAGAATGGCACCCTATTCCCTATATAGTGCACTACTTTAGACCAGAGAATGACACCCTATTCCCTATATAGTGCACTACTTTAGACCAGAGAATGGCACCCTATTCCCTATATAGTGCACTACTTTAGACCAGAGAATGGCACCCTATTCCCTATATAGTGCACTACTTTAGACCAGAGAATGGCACCCTATTCCCTATATAGTGCACTACTTTTGACCAGAGAATGGCACCCTATTCCCTATATAGTGCACTACTTTAGACCAGAGAATGGCACCCTATTCCCTATATAGTGCACTACTTTAGACCAGAGAATGGCACCCTATTCCCTATATAGTGCACTACTTTAGACCAGAGAATGGCACCCTATTCCCTATATAGTGCACTACTTTAGACCAGAGAATGGCACCCTATTCCCTATATAGTGCACTACTTTAGACCAGAGAATGGCACCCTATTCCCTATATAGTGCACTACTTTAGACCAGAGAATGGCACCCTATTCCCTATATAGTGCACTACTTTAGACCAGAGAATGGCACCCTATTCCCTATATAGTGCACTACTTTAGACCAGAGAATGGCACCCTATTCCCTATATAGTGCACTACTTTAGACCAGAGAATGGCACCCTATTCCCTATATAGTGCACTACTTTAGACCAGAGAATGGCACCCTATTCCCTATATAGTGCACTACTTTAGACCAGAGAATGGCACCATATTCCCTATATAGTGCACTACTTTAGACCAAGAATGGCACCCTAGTCCCTATATAGTGCACTACTTTAGACCAGAGAATGGCACCCTATTCCCTATATAGTGCACTACTTTAGACCAGAGAATGGCACCCTATTCCCTATATAGTGCACTACTTTAGACCAGAGAATGGCACCCTATTCCCTATATAGTGCACTACTTTAGACCAGAGAATGGCACCCTATTCCCTATATAGTGCACTACTTTAGACCAGAGAATGGCCAACCCTATTCCCTATTAGTGCACTACTTTTGGACCCAGAGAATGGCACCCTATTCCCTATATAGTGCACTACTTTAGACCAAGAATGGCACCTATTCCCTATATAGTGCACTACTTTAGACCAGAGAATGGCACCCTATTCCCTATATAGTGCACTACTTTAGAACCAGAGAATGGCAACCCTATTCCCTATATAGTGCACTACTTTAGACCATAGAATGGCACCCTATTCCATATATAGTGCACTACTTTAGACCAGAGAATGGCACCCTATTCCCTATATAGTGCCTACTTTAGACCAGAGAATGGCACACCTATTCCCCATATCAGTGCACTACTTAGACGCAGAGAATGGCACCCTATTCCCTATATGTGCACTACTTTTAGACCAGAGAAATGGCACCCTATTACCTATATAGTGCACTACTTTTGACCAGAGAATGGCACCCTATTCCCTATATAGTGCACTACTTTAGACCAGAGAATGGCCAACCCTATTCCCTATATAGTGCACTACTTTAGACCAGAGAATGGCACCCTATTACCTATATAGTGCACTACTTTTGACCAGAGAATGGCACCCTATTCCCTATATAGTGCACTACTTTAGACCAGAGAATGGCACCCTATTCCCTATATAGTGCACTACTTTAGACCAGAGAATGGCACCCTATTCCCTATATAGTGCACTACTTTTGACCAGAGAATGGCACCCTATTCCCTATATAGTGCACTACTTTAGACCAGAGAATGGCACCCTATTCCCTATATAGTGCACTACTTTTGACCAGAGAATGGCACCCTATTCCCTACATAGTGCACTACTTTTGACCAGAGAATGGCTCCCTATTCCCTATATAGTGCACTACTTTAGACCAGAGAATGGCACCCTATTCCCTATATAGTGCACTACTTTAGACCAGAGAATGGCACCCTATTCCCTATATAGTGCACTACTTTAGACCAGAGAATGGCACCCTATTCCCTATATAGTGCACTACTTTAGACCAGAGCCCAAAAGGGAAATTGGGTGCCATTGGTGAATCATTTATCCCACTGCTCCTTACGTCACACAGATACACAGGGTTAATAATACACACTGACAGTACAGAGGGCAGAAACCCATAGCCAATGGTAGATGTTCTTTTATTCTTCTGATCATCCCTTGTCAACGTTTTCTTTCAAGCAGACGAGGGTTAGACAATTTATTTCAGTGCGACACCAATAGAGAATAACGGTACAGTACACATTTGTATCAAACTTTCCGATTGACCTCGCAGTGTTACAGGGCTCTTATCTAGGATGCGTTCCAAATGGTACCCTATTCCCTACATAGGGCACTACAGGGCCGATTGGACTCTGGTCAAATGTAGTGCACTATGTAGGGAATAGGGTACCATTTGGGACCCTAGTTTAGGTGGCGGGGATAATACCTCCCTTGTTAGGCCTCTTTGGTTTTATTGCGTACTAAAACAGACACTGGACACACATCAGCTGACAAACACTGACACAAGCAAGGGATCAGCTGACACAAGCAAGGGTTGCCCCTGGTTACGAGAGTATAACATTATGAGATTAGGAAGGGTGGGGGGGGGTTAGTCGAGGTGAGAGAGAGAGAGGGAGAGGGTCAAGAAGAGAGCGATAGCGAGAATGAGAGTGTGAGAGAGAGAGAGTCAGGAAGAGAGCGATAGAGAGAATGAGAGTGTGAGAGAGAGAGAGAGAGAGAGAGAGAGAGGAGAGGGTCAGGAAGAGAGCGCTAGCGAGAATGAGAGTGTGGAGAGAGAGAGAGAGAGAGAGAGAGAGAGAGAGAGGGTCAGGAAGAGAGCGCTAGCGAGAATGAGAGTGTGAGAGAGAGAGAGAGTCAGGAAGAGAGCGATAGCGAGAATGAGAGTGTGAGAGAGAGAGAGAGAGAGAGAGAGTCAGGAAGAGAGCGATAGCGAGAATGAGAGTATGAGAGAGAGAGAGAGAGAGGGAGAGGGTCAGGAAGAGAGCGATAGCGAGAATGAGTGTGAGAGAGAGAGAGTCAGGAAGGGGAGCGATAGCGAGAAAAGAGAGTGTGAAGAGAGAGAGAGGGTAGGAAGAGAAACGATAGAGAGAGAGAGAGAGAGAAAAAGAGGGTCAGGAAGAGAGCGCTAGCGAGAATGAGAGTGTGAGAGAGAGAGAGAGTCAGGAAGAGAGCGATAGCGAGAATGAGAGTTTAGAGAGAGAGAGAGAGAGAGAAAAGGGTCAGGAAGAGAGCGATAGCGAGAATGAAGTGAGAGAGAGAGAGAGGGTCAGGAAGAGAGCGATAGCGAGAATGAGAGTGTGAGAGAGAGAGAGAGAGTCAGGAAGAGAGCGATAGCGAGAATGAGAGTGAGAGAAGAGGAAAAGGGTCAGGAAGAGAGCGATAGCGAGAATGAGGTGTGAGAAAAGAGAGAGAGAGTCAGGAAAAGAGCGATAGCGAGAATGAGAGTGTGAGAGGAGAGAGGAGAGGAGAGGTCAGGAAAAAGGAGGGGGAGAAAGAAGGTGGTGTGAGGTCAATTACATATCTAGAGAGAGAGAAGCTAATAGATATAGATATATAGAGAGAGAATGAGCGATATATAGAGAGATATAGTATAATAATAGATATATATACACTATATATATTGATATATATAACTCTGTTTTTACGCATCACCAACCTACCTGGTGTTTAAACAGGTAAGAGACTTGGGGGGTTGGGGGTGGGGGGGATGCTAATCTTCTATCGAGCATACCTAACCCCCACTTTTAAATTAATAAAAAACAGGAGCATTTTACATTTGGTTAGAAATAAATAAGGAAATAATCTCAACAGAAAAAATAATCCTCCTGTGTGCTGCATATATCCCCCCTATATAATGCCCAGACAGCTTCTCCATCCTAGAGGGGGAGATCAACCATTTCCAGGCCCAGGGACATGTACTAGTCTGTGGCAACCAAAATGCCAGTACACTTTAACTTGAAATGAAAACGACTTTCTGTCAAAATTAGAAACGTGTAATATCTGAAAATTTAGCTAGCTAGACTATCTTACCCATATACATCATGGTTGGACACTTCTCCCTGTCATGGATGCCATGGTTGCCCTTAGTTTAAAGATATAATCCGGAGACAAGAGTTTTCTCCATCTCCTTAGCTATCATAGTCTAATTCCACTGATTTCAAAACTCGGTCCTCCAGAAAGTGGAGAGCAACACTTACGCAGTTCTACTAAGCGATATATATTTTTAAAAAGCCACGTTAAGACAGGATTACCTACACATACTGACCAGCTCAAACAGACAGAAGCGTGCTATATGGCAGACCAATCCGAACTCATCTCTTGGCATGTCCAGCCCGCTCATTTTCTTAGCCAATCATGGCTAGCGGGAAGGTTGCTGTCTTTTTCTGTGGCTTAACCAACTAGGCTTGTAATTTAACAGTTGTATTAGTATTTACAGATGGCATACAAGTTTGTTGTTAAGGCACATGAAAGTTCACATGTTCCAGAAGGCATTTCTGCCAAAAAAACATATTTTGATTTAAAAAACAGTTTATGTTCAAATGGCTCTCCTGTGAAGTAGTGACCCGCGACATACGCCTATTTTCCTGAAACGAGTCCCATTTACACCCTGCACACCCTTATTGACAAACAAAACAAAACAAAAGGCAAAACAAAAACAAAAGTCTTCTCATGCTTTGTTGATTTCAAAAAAGCTTTTGACTCAATTCGGCATGAGGGTCTGCTATACAAATTGAAGGGAAGTGGTGTTGGGGGAAAAACATTATAAAATCAATGTACACAAACAACAAGTGTGCAGTTAAAATTGGCAATAAACACACACATTTCTTTCCTCAGGGCTGTGGGGTGAGACAGGGATGCAGCTTGAGCCCAACCATCTTCAACATTTATATCAATGAATTGGCGAGGGCACTAGAACAGTCTGCAGCACCCGGCCTCACCATAGTAGAATCTGAAGTCAAATGTCTACTGTTCGCTGATGATCTGGTGCTTCTGTCCCCAACCAAGGAGGGTCTACAGCAGAACCTAGATCTTCTGCACAGATTCTGTCAGACCTGGGCCCTGACAGTAAATCTCATTAAGACAAAAATAATGGTGTTCCAAAAAAGGTCCAGTTGCCAGGACCACAAATACAAATTCCATCTAGACACTGTTGCCCTAGAGCACACAAAAACCTATACATACCTCGGCCTAAACATCAGCACCACAGGTAACTTCCACAAAGCTGTGAACGATCTGAGAGACAAGGCAATTAAGGCCTTCTATGTCATCAAAAGGAACATAAAATTCGACATACCAATTAGGATCTGGCAAAAAATACTTCAATCAGTTATCGAACCCATTGCCCTCTATGGTTGTGAGGTCTGGGGTCCGCTCACCAACCAATAATTCACAAAATGGGACAAACAGAATTCTGCAAAATATATACACACAACAATTTCAAATATTTTACTGAGTTACAGTTCATATAAGGAAATCAGTCAATTGAAATAAATTCATTAGGCCCTAATCTATGGATTTCACATGACTGGGAATACAGATATGCATCCGTTGGTCACAGATACCTTAAAAAAAAAAGGTAGGGTCGTGGATCAGAAAACCAGTCAGTATCTGGTGTGACCACCATTCGCTTCATGCAGCACGACAGTCCTTCGCATAGAGTCGATCAGGCTGTTGATTGTGGCCTGTGGAATGGTGTCCCACTCCTCTTCAATGGCTGTGCGAAGTTGCTGGATATTGGCGGGAACTAGAACACGCAGTCTTACACGTTGATCCAGAGCATCCCAAACATGCTCAATGGGTTACATGTCTGGTGAGTATGCAGGCCAAGGAAGAACTGGGACATTTTCAGCTTCCAGGAATTGTGTACAGATCCTTGCAACATGGGGCCATGCATTATCATGCTGAAACATGAGGTGATGGTGGCGGATGAATGGCACGACAATGGGCCTCAGGATCTCGTCACGGTCTCTCTGTGCATTCAAATTGCCATCGAGAAAATGCATTTGTCCGTAGCTTATGCCTGCCCATACCATAACCCCACTGCCACCATGGGGCACTCTGTTCACAACGTTGACATCAGCAAACCGCTCGCCCACACGACGCAATACACGCTGTCTGCAATCTGCCCGGTACAGTTGAAACTGGGATTAATCCGTGAAGAGCACACTTCTCCAGCGTGCCAGTGGCCATCGAAGGTGAACATTTGCCCACTGAAGTTGGTTACGACGCCGAACTGCAGTCAGGTCAAGACCCTGGTGAGGACCACGAGCACGCAGATGAGATTCCCGGAGACAGTTTATGACAGTTTGTGCAAAAATTATTTGGTTGTGCAAACCCAGTTTCATCAGCTGTCCGGGTGGCTGGTCTCAGATGATCCCGAAGGTGAAGAAGCCAGATGTGGAGGTCCTGGGCTGGCGTGGTTACACGTGGTCTGTGGTTGTGAGGCCGGTTGGACATACTGCCAAATTCTCTAAAACAATGTTGGAGGTGGCTTATGGTAGAGAAATGAACATTTAATTATCTGGCAATAGCGCTGGTGGACATTCCTGCAGTCAGCATGCCAATTGCACACTCCCTCAACTTCAGACTGCGGCATTGTGTTGTGTGACTAAACTGCACATTTTAGAGTTGCCTTTTATTGTCCCCTGCACAAGGTGCACCTGTGTAATGATCATTCTGTTTAATCAGCTTCTTGATATGTCACACCTATCAGGTGGAAAATTAAGAAAATCCTTGACTGTGTACAGACTCAGTGAGCATAGCCTTGCTATTGAGAGAGGCCGGCATAGCCTGTGTTCTCTTAAGAGCCAGGTCTGCCTACGAGCCCACTGCCCAGAAAATGAGGTGGAAACTGAGCTGCACTTCCTAACCTCCTGCCAAATGTATGACCACAGTAGAAATACATATTTCCCACAGATCACACAGACCCACAAAGAATTTGAAAACAAATCAAACATTGATAAACTCCCATATCGGTTAGGTGAAGTGCAGCAGTCTGCCATCACAGCAGCAAGATTTGTGGCCTGTTGCCATGACAAAAGGGCAACCAGTGGAGCACAAACAACACTGTAAATACCACCAATATTTACCTGTTTATTTATCTTCCCCTACTATTCTTAATACAACTAAATTATTTGCAAATTGCTAAAACACTGTACATAGCTGATAATATAACACTTGAAATGTCTATATTTTTGAAACCTTCTTGAGTGCAATGTTTACTGTTCAATTCTAATAGTTTTTAGTTTGTTGTTTTGTCTTCTCACTTTTGTTAGTTTTTCCCTATCACATTGAAACTCCATTCGGTTGTGAGCACAGTGCCTCGCACAGGGCCGTGTGAGACATGAGCACACACATGAATAATCCTATTTCTATATTCTAACAACTATTTTTGCATGCTAACACGCAAGTGAAATATACCTAATTCAATTTGAAACCTGATCATTTAGTTCATTCAAAGTTTGCAGTCTTGTTCTCATTTTGTAGTGCCAGTTGCTTTGGCAATGTGGCTGTTCCCATGGCTAAGCCCAGTTTGACCATCTGCAACGGGGGTGCGAATCAACCAAAAAGCGGATGGGCAGAGGTGAATGAACATGAAATTATGCAATACGCTGGAAACTCCAGTCAGCATGCCAACCACGCAGTCAAACCGAACTGTGCGGCAGAGTACAAACATGAAAGGAGTGCATGCCAGTCACTGAACAGTTTTTACAGCCGGAATGTAACTAGTCATGGACAATAGAAAACCGAGAAGCCAGGGCAGGCGCTAGGAGGAGGCCGCATAGGAAGTGGGAGCGAGGAGAGGGCCGAGTGAGGAAGCTGATGCCACTGCATGTGAGTGAAACTGCAGCGTCACACAGGGAAGTTGGAAAGATAGAGAGAGCCAGGATGTGGGAGGCAGGAGGCAGTCAGGAGAAGATGGACGTGCCAAGGGCAGTGGGAGAAACACAGAAGCCAGGGCAATGGAGTAGAGCCATGCAGTGGAGGAGAGGAGAGAAATGGAGAAGACATGCAGTGGGAGGAGAGAGGCCAGTGGAAGTGGGAGATGTGGAGGCCAGGGAATGGTGAGGAGGAGAAAGGAGGAGTGCTCAGTGAGGAGACGGGCAAGGGAATGGGAGAGAGGAGCCAGGAATGTGAGGAGACAAGGGCAGTGGGAGGAAGGGGCCAGGGAGTGGGAGGAGAGGAGGCCAGGCAGTGGGAGGAGAGGAGGCCAGGAAGTGAAGGAGAGGAAGGCCAGGGAAGTGGGAGGAGAGAGGCATGGCAGTGGGAGAGAAGAGCCAGGGACAGAGGGAGGAAGAAGAGAGCCAGGGCAGTGGGAGGAGAGGAGGCCAGGAGTGGGAGGAGAGGGCCAGGGAGTGGGGAAGAGCAGGGAAGTGGGAGGAGAGGAGGCCAGGGAAGTGGGAGGAGAGGAGGCCAGGGAAGTGGGAGGAGAGGAGGCCAGGAAGGTGGGAGGAGAGGAGGCCAGGGCAGTGGGAGGAGAGGAGGCCAGGCAGGAGTGGAGGAGAGGAGGCAGGGCAGTGGGAGGGAGGAGGCCAGGGCAGTGGGAGGAGAGGAGGCCAGGGAGTGGAGGAGAGAGGCCAGGCAAGTGGGAGGAGAGGAGGCCAGGGCAGTGGGAGGAGAGGAGGCCAGGGAAGTGGGAGGAGAGGGGCCATGGCAGTGGGGAGAGAGGAGGGCCAGGGAGGTGAAGGAGGCAGAGGGAAGAGGCCAGGGAGTTGGAGGAGAGCCAGGAGTGGAGGAGAGGAGCCAGGGCAGTGGGAGGAGAGGAGGCCAGGGCAGTGGGAGGAGAGGAGGCCAGGGCAGTGGGAGGAGAGGAGGCCAGGGCAGTGGGAGGAGAGGAGGCCAGGGAAGTGGGAGGAGAAGAGGCCAGGGCAGTGGGAGGAGAGGAGGCCAGGGCAGTGGGAGGAGAGGAGGCCAGGGAGTGGGAGGAGGAGAGGCCAGGAAGGGGAGGCCAAGGCAGGGGAGGAAGGAGGCAGGCAGTGGAGGGAAGAGGCCGGAGTGGAGGAGGAGGCCAGGGCAGTGGGAGGAGAGGAGGCCAAGGGCAGTGGGAGGAGAGGAGGGCCAGAGGGGCGCGTGGAGGAGAGAGCCAGGGAGTGGGAGGAGGGAGGCGGGAGGAGGAGCCAGGGCAGTGGGAGGAGAGGCAGGGCAGTGGGCAGTGGGAGGAGATGGAGGAGGGGCCAGGGAGTGGGAGAGAGGAGGCCAGGGAGGGGAGGAGAGGAGGCCAGGCAGTGGGAGGAGAGGAGGCCAGGGAGTGGGAGGAGAGGAGGCCAGGGCAGTGGGAGGAGAGGAGGCAGTGGGAGGAGGGGGAGGAGTAGGAGGACAGGGCCAAGTGGGAGGAGGAGGCCAGGGAGTGGGAGGAGAGGAGGCCAGGGAAGTGGGAGGAATGAGGCCAGGGCAGTGGGAGGAGAGGAGGCCAGGGCAGTGGGGAGGAGAGGAGGCAGGCAGTGGGAGGAGAGGAGGCCAGGAGTGGGAGGAGAGGAGGCCAAGGAAGTGGGAGGAGACAGAGGCAGGGGCAGGGGAGAAGAGGCCAGGGCAGTGGGAGGAGAGGAGGCCAGGGCAAGTGGGAGGAGAGGAGGCCAGGGCAGTGGGAGGAGAGGAGGACGGGAGGGCAAGGTGGGAGGAGAGAGGCCAGGCAGTGGGAGGACAGCTGAGGAGAGGGCCAGGGTAATGGGAGGAGAGGAGGCCAGGGATGGGAGGAGAGGGAGGAGTGGGAGGAGAGGAGGCCAGGTGGAGGACAAGTGGGAGGAGAGGAGGCCAGGGGAGAGGGGCCAGTGGGAGGAGAGGAGGCCAGGGCGCCATGGTGGGAGGAGAGGAGGCCAGGACAGTGGGAGGAGAGGAGGCCAGGGCAGTGGGAGGAGAGGAGGCCAGGGCAGTGGGAGGAGAGGAGGCCAGGGCAGTGGGAGGAGAGGAGGCCAGGGCAGTGGGAGGAGAGGAGGCCAGGGAGGTGGAAGGAGGAGAGGCCAGGGAGGTGGGAGGAGACAAGGGCAGTGGGAGGAGAGGAGGCCAGGCCAGTGGGAGGAGAAGAAGCCAGGGACGTTTGGCAACTCGAACCTTCAGCTCCCTTCACAGATTTTCTATGGCTAGGCCACTCCAGGACCTTAATGTGCTTCTTCTTGAGCCACTCCTTTGTTGCCTTGGCCGTGTGTTTTGGGTCATTGTCATGCTGGAATACCCATCCACGATCCATTTTCAATGCCCTGGCTGAGGGAAGGAGGTTCTCACCCAAGATTTGACAGTACATGGCCCCATCCATCGTCCCTTTGATGCGGTGAAGTTGTCCCTTAGCAGAAAAACACCCCCAAAGCATAATGTTTCCACCTCCATGTTTGACGGTGGGGATGGTGTTCTTGGGGTCATAGGCAGCATTCCTCCTCCAAACACGGCGAGTTGAGTTGATGCCAAAGAGCTCAATTTTGGTCTCATCTGACCACAACACTTTCACCCAGTTCTCCTCTGAATCATTCAGATGTTCATTGGCAAACTTCAGACGGCCCTGTATATGTGCTTTCTTGAGCAGGGGGACCTTGCGGGCGCTGCAGGATTTCAGTCCTTCACGGCGTAGTGTGTTACCAATTGTTTTATTGGTGACTATGGTCCCAGCTGCCTTGAGATCATTGACAATATCCTCCCGTGTAGTTCTGGGCTGATTCCTCACCGTTCTCATGATCATTACAACTCCACGAGGTGAGATCTTGCATGGAGCCCCAGGCCGAGGGAGATTGACAGTTCTTTTGTGTTTCTTCCATTTGCGAATAATCGCACCAACTGTTGTCACCTTCTCACCAAGCTGCTTGGCGATGGTCTTGTAGCCCATTCCAGCCTTGTGTAGGTCTACAATCTTGTCCCTGACATCCTTGGAGAGCTCTTTGGTCTTGGCCGTGGTGGAGAGTTTGGAATCTGATTGATTGATTGCTTCTGTGGACAGGTGTCTTTTATACAGGTAACAAACTGAGATTAGGAGCACTCCCTTTAAGAGTGTGCTCCTAATCTCAGCTCGTTACCTGTATAAAAAAGACACCTGGGAGCCAGAAATCTTTCTGATTGAGAGGGGGTCAAATACTTATTTCCCTCATTAAAATTCAAATCAATTTTTGACATGCATTTTTCTGGATTTTTGTTGTTGTTATTCTGTCTCTCACTGTTCAAATAAACCTACCATTAAAATTATAGACTGATCATGTCTTTGTCAGTGGGCAAACGTACAAAATCAGCAGGGGATCAAATACTTTTTTCCCCTCACTGTATGTATAACTTCATGAGCTGGATTGGCTGTTATTGCAAACACTCGTTAATATATTTAGCTAGCAGCCTCCATGGAAACTTGCTATTACTTGTGCTAATTTTGGTAGCATTCTGGTAATAGACGCCCAATGGGCTTTTTGCGGGGTGTTTTACAATTTTACATTTACGTCATTTAGCAGACGCTCTTATCCAGAGCGACTTACAGTTAGTGAGTGCATACATTTTTCATACTGGCTCCCCCCGTGGGAATCGAACCCCGCAACCCTGGCGTTGCAAGCGCCACGCTCTACCAACTGAGCTACACGGGGCACACAACAGATTTTGCGCACCCTTGTGTACTAAACCGCTAATACCAGGGTGAGAGAAGGACGGACCAACCCTTTCATATTGGCCCATGGTAGAAGTGTCAGAAAGTGAATTTTTGGATCTGAACGCTAAAACATTTTAGGAGATGTTGACCCATTTTGCATATCCCACCCTACCATGAGACATCCATGTCTTCATCACTGGGAAAGATAAACGGTTGAGTTTGATATCATTTAAAAGCTTTCAAAACAGGGTTGTCAAACAATTGTATTCTTGACATTATTATTTTTTTTTTTTAATGTTTTATTCACCTTTAATATAAATTTTCTAAAGAATGTAAACTCAGATTTGTTCATTTTCAAATCCACTGTAGCTTAGACCCTGTTGTACGTCCTCGGAGGTTTTTGTGTTGTTCCCACCATCGGATGAGACACAGCATTCTCTTGAATACAGGTGTCATGTTGTCGCTGTACTAAAATGGGAAACAAATTTAAAATTTCAAATATGGGCAAATACACTACATGGCCAAAAGTATGTGGACCCCACCCTTCAAATGAGTGGATTCGACTATTTCAGCCACACCCATTGCTGACAGGTGTATAAATTCGAGCAGACAGCCATGCAATCTCCATAGACAAACATTGGCAGCAGAATGGCCCGTACTGAAGAGCTCAGTGACTTTCAACGTGGCACCGTCATAGGATGCCACCTTTCCAACAGGTCAGTTCATCAAATTTCTGCCCTTCTAGAGAAGAGGTTCTATCACCCTAGCCCAAGGATAATCAACTAGATCCAGAAGCGGCCTGGTCAACTGTAAGTGCTGTTATTGTAAAGTGGAAATGTCTAGGAGCAACAACGGCTTAGCCGCGAAGTGGTAGGCCACACACAAGCTCACAGAACGGGACCACCGAGTGCTGAAGCGTGTAGCGCTTAAAAAATTGTCTGCAACACTCACTACCGAGTTCCAAACTGCCTCTGGAAGCAACGTCAGCACAATAACTGTTAGTCGGGAGCTTCATGAAATGGGTTTCCATGGCCGAGCAGCCGCACATAAGCCTATGATCACCATGCGCAATGCCAAGCGTCGGCTGGAATGGTGTAAAGCTCGCCGCCATTGGACTCTGGAGCAGTGGAAACGCATTCTCTGGAGTGATGAATCACGATTAACCACCTGGCATTCCGACGGACGAATCTGGGTTTGTCGGATGCCAGGAGAACGCTACCTGCCCGAATGCATAGTGCCAACTGTGAAGTTTAGTGGAGGAGGAATAATGGTCTGGGGCTGTTTTTCATGGTTCGGCCTAGGCCCCTTAGTTCAAGTGAAGGGAAATCTTAATGCTACAGCATACAATGACATTCTAGACGATTCTGTGCTTCCAATTTTATGGAAACAGTTTGGGGAACATTTATTTAAAATCAAAAGGGATTTAAATAAAATGGAACGACCCTTTAACTTCACTCTACAAAAATATAAACAACATTCAACAATTTAAAATATTTTACTGAGTTACAGTTCATAAGGAAATCAGTCATTTGAAATAAATTCATATGGACCTAATCTATTTCACATGACTGGGAGTACAGATATGCATCTGTTGGTCACAGATACCTTTTTTAAAAAAGGTAGGGGCGTGGATCAGAAAACCAGTCAGTATCTGGTGTGACCACCGATTGCTTCATGCAGCGCGATACATCTCCTTCGCACAGAGTTTATCAGGCTGTTGGTTGTGGCCTGTGGAATCTTGTCCCACTCTTTTTCAATGTCTGTACGAAGTTGCTGGATATTGGCGGGAACTGGAAGATGCTGTCGTACAGGTCGATCCAGAGCATCCCAAACATGCTCAATGGGTGACATGTCTGGTGAGTATGCAGGCCAAGGAAGAACTGGGACATTTTCAGCTTCCAGGAATTGTGTACAGATCCTTGCAACATGGGGCCGTGCATTATCATGCTGAAACATGAGGTGATGGCGGTGGATGAATGGCACGACAATGTGTCTCAGGATCTCATCACGGTATTTCTGTGCATTCACATCAATAAAATGCAATTGTGTTCGTTTTCCGTAGCTTATGCCTGCCCGTACCATAACCCCACCACCACCATGGGACACTATTCACAACGTTGACATCAGCAAACCACTCGCCCACACAACGCCATACACGCTGTCTGCCATCTGCCTGTTTAACTAACTGAATATAACTAAGAATTTGTAGGAAGCGGTGTTGCTTCATACATTGAGAAAACCCTGGAATTTGAATAATGGCCAATCTAGAGATGTCCAATGAAATGCTGACCTCACAATATGCGGTGTTAATTTGCCCAGCCTAGCATTAGATGGAGGAAGTTCAGGAGAATCTGATCATTCATTGATTGACTGACTGACTAACTTCCGAGTGACCAGGGGGCATGTAGGCCTGTCTGTTGACCGGGAATACAGCCAGTCAGCATTATGTCTTTAGGATCATTGACCTGGATGGAGTGGTTCAGAACAAGTAATGAATACATCATGATGATGATGATGAAAATTCCACTTCAGGGATCAGGAGTGTTTCCATCAGACTATAGAAATATAACGTCACTGGATGGATGAATACCTTTATTAAAGGGGACAGGAGTGTTTCCTTCTGACTATAGACATTAGGGCTGACCCTAATTAGTCAACTGGTCGATTGTTTGGTCGTTGGTCGACCGAGATTGTTTTAGTCAAGCAGTAACAAATATATAGATATACAGTGCTATGAAAAAGTATTTGCCCCTTTCTCATTTTCTCTACTTTTGCATATTTGTGATACTGAATGTTATCAGATCTTCAACCAAAACCTAATATTAGATAAAGGGAACATAAGTGGACAATTAACACAACAGTTACATATTTATTTCATTTTCACCAGGCATTACTGGAACCATGTCGCCACCACCACCATGCATCCCCAAACCATCACACCACCACCACCATGCTTGACCTTTGGTTTTCGCCAGGCATTACTGGAACCATGTCGTACAAAAAGTTATACTTTTGAATCATCTGTCCATAGAACGTTCTTCCAAGAGTCTTGATGATCATCCAGGTGCTTTTTGGCAAACTTGAGTCAACTTTTTGGTCGAGATTGGTCCCATTATGCCTGGCGAAAACCAAACACTGCATTCCACAGTAAGAACATCATACCAAAGGTCAAGCATGGTGGTGGTGGTGTGATGGTTTGGGGATGCTTTGCTGCCTCAGGACCTGGACGACTTGCCTTAATAGAAGGAACCATGAATTCTGCTCTGTATCAGAGAATTCTACAGGAGAATGTCAGACCATCCGTCTGTGAGCTGAAGCTGAAGCGCAGCTGGGTCATGCAGCAAGACAATGATCCAAAACACACAATCAAGTCTATATGAAAATTGCTAAAAAGCAACAAATTGGAAGTTTTGGAATGGCCTGCCTAGTCAAAGTCCAGACCTAATCCCAATTGAGATGTTGTGGCAGGACTTGAAACGAGCAGTTCATGCTTGAAAACCCACACGTCACTGAGTTAAAGCAGTTCTGCATGGAAGAGTGGGCCAAAATTCCTCCACAGTGACGTGAGAGACTGATCAACAACTACAGGAAGCATTTGGTTGGAGTCATTGCAGCTAAAGGTGGCACAACCAGTTATTGAGTGTAAGGGGGCAATTACTTTTCCACACAGAGGAAAATTGGGTGTTGCATAACTTTGTTTATGAAATAAATATGAAACTGTTGTGTTTATTTGTCCACTTATGTTCCCTTTATCTAATATTAGGTTTTGGTTGAAGATCTGATAACATTCAGTATCACAAATATGCAAAAGTAGAGAAAATTAGAAAGGGGGCAAATACTTTTTCATAGCACTGAATATATATATATATATATATATATATATATATATATATATATATATATATATATATATATACACACAGTATATATTTGCGCCCATCTCAGTGAACTAGCCTAGACTAAAAGCCAATTCATGCTTGATTCGAAAATGTGGTCAGAGGCTCCATATGGAGGTTGTGACGCAATTACGGAGCCTCCAGAGGCCAAATCGATCTCTGTACCACATCACCATGCGCCTCCCAAATGTTTTAACAATGCAGAGGGCTCTGTATAGCTCCGCATTGACATGATTGGTTGACGGTAGGTGGGGGCGGTACATCCTGTATAAACACAACCTCACTTCCTTGACAACAGCTCTGCACTGCTCTGTGAAGAGCAAGAAGTTTGAATGCCCTGACTTCTGCAGAGGTCACATCACCGTGCTGCACGGCCCAATGCAGACCTCGGATTACCCATGCGCCCAGATGCACAATGCACTTCCCTCTCCAGAATGATTGTTATTGTATATCAATTCCACATATATCACCAGTAGTACATTTACCATTAATTCCTATAATTTCTGCCTCCCGAGTGGCGCAGCGGTCTAAGGCACTGCATGACAGTGTTGCGGTGTCACTACAGACCCATAGGGCAGCGCACAATTGGCCCAGCGTCGTCCGGGTTAAGGGATGGTTTGGCCGGGGGGGGGGCTTTACTTGGCTCATCGCGCTCTAGCGACTCCTTGTGGCGGGGCCGGGCGCCTGCAGGCTGACTTCGGTCGTCAGTTGAACAGAGTTTCCTCCGACACATTGGTGTTAAAAAGTGTGGTTTGGTGGATCATGTTTCGGAGGACACGTGACTCTACCTTCGCCTCTCCCGAGCCCATTGGGGAGTTGCAGCGATGAGACAAGATCACAAATCACAAAATTGGGGAGAAAAAGGGGGCTAAAAATAGTCGGTCGGAGTGGCGACATTGTTTGCAGAGTGCACAACCTATGCTACACTAGTGAGAAACAAGTTTTGGTTGATTTAATTCCATTTACGAGTTCTGTCAATGTATTTATTGTCTTTTGTTTTGTTTTGTTTGGAGCGCTCCGGTCAATGTTGCGTAAGGACACGCACCTGATTACGCTTAGAAGTAGGTCTACAGCCATCTCAGTGAACTAATCCATTGTGGAGGCTTAGACTAAAAGCCAATTTATGCTTGATCCGTACTGTGGTCGGTGGATCAATATGTAGGGTGTGATACAACTGCGGAGCCTCCGGAGGCATGCAGAGGTCAAATCAAGCTCCAAATGTTGTAACAATGAGGAGGGCTCTGTATAGCTCTGCTATAAATGAGGGACCCCGCCACGACCATGAGACGTCGGACCACGCCACGACCATGCAGACGTCGGACCACGCCACGACCATGCAGACGTCGGACCACGCCACGACCATGCAGACGTCGGACCACGCCACGACCATGCAGACGTCGGACCACGCCACGACCATGCAGACGTCGGACCACGCCACGACCATGCAGACGTCGGACCACGCCACGACCATGCAGACGTCGGACCACGCCACGACCATGCAGACGTCGGACCACGCCACGACCATGCAGACGTCGGATCACGCCACGACCATGCAGACGTCGGATCACGCCACGACCATGCAGACGTCGGACCACGCCACGATCCAGATGCACTTCTCTCTCTCCGCCATATTTGTGCTCACATTCATTGTTTCATAACTTCATTGTGAGAATTGTTTGCGTTTGATTGTTAGTGTATATCAATTCCCCATTACATATCACCAGTGGTCCATTTACTGTTAATTCCTATAATTTGTTTGGTTAATACATTCAATATATTATTATTCCTTTTACCGTTCTCCTTGTCGGAGTGGACACATTGTTTGCAGAGCGCACAACCTACGCAACACTAGTGAGAAACAAGTTTTGGTTTATTTCATTCCATCTACGAGTTTTGTCAATTCAATTTAGTAATTGTCTTTTGTTTGGAGCGCTCCTGTCAATGTTGAGTAAGGACGCGCACACATAGAAGTCGGCCTATAGGCTACCTGGCCTGCGCACAAATGTAGGCATATCAATGTGCCCATTTGGGGATCTGATAGTATTTATGATTGGCTTAACGCACCACCACTAATGAGCTGTGGATCTTCTCAAAGTACTGTTTTCTTCACCTCAAACAGCAAGGAAACAAAGTCTGTTTTTACATCCATTGAGAATTACAATAGTTCCTCAATGTATTTGAAACATCTTTTCAGCTCTCTCCCTTTCGGTAACCACTTAGCGTGAAAGGGAAAAATGTCATGCTCTGATCCAGTGGAAATGTCATAAAATAGGCCTACCTGATTATCAGTGCTTGACTTGGACTGAAATAGGTTCCGGTACTCATTTTGGGGGCTGGTACTGTTTATATTTAGGTGCAGGAGCTCCACAGTAATATTCTATAAGAGGAACAGGAGCTCAAGCTGTAGAAAATGTGAGGTGCCGGTACTCGGTATGCTCCCGAGTGGCACAGTGGTCTAAGGCACTGCATCGCAGTGCTAGCTGTGCCACTAGAGATCCTGGTTCATGTGGTCAAATGTAAATGTAAATACTCCGCTCCGGTGAGCTGCTGCCCAAGTCAAGCACTGTTTCTTATCCCTTGCCCAAATAGCTTACAGCTGTGTCTCTCCCGAGCTCACTGGTGCAGGAAACTGAGGGCCCAGAATATTTTATACAATGTTGCACGTTCACTAGCGCACGCTTCGGGCCGGACCCAAGTTAATAGTTGATACAATGTTTCCAGTTCGTTGCAGACAGGCCATGCATAGCCAATTTGATTTATAGGATATTTATTTTTATCAGCATATTTTCTACGTGCAGGCTGCAATGTTGTTATTTGTTGGCTTTATGTTGGCTATTTTTACATAGTTGGGAATGGCAATCAAAGTTACTTTTTAGGTTTGTATCATTTTCGATTAGATTTTGATATAATTTTGATTAACCGCATGACAATGATTTAGAGATAAGAAGACGTTATTATAGATTAAATGAAACTGTTTCACGAAAATGTGCATATGAAAACCATAATCGGCACGCAGATCGGTAGAAATGGTAAGATAAATTGGCATTAGACATAAGAGAACGGTTGCCGACTCCTCAAACCGTAAGCTTAAAGCATCATCAGACAAGCTCAAGTGCCTTGCAAAAGTATTCATCCCCTTTGGCGTTTTTCCTATTTTGTTGCATTACAACCTGTAATTTAAATATATTTTTATTTGGATTTCATGTAATGAACATACACAAAATAGTCCAAATTGGTGAAGTGAAATGAAAAAAAATATGAATTTCAAAAAATTCAAAAAAATAAATAACGGAAAAGTGGTGCGTGCATATGTATGCTATGAAGCCCCTAAATAAGATCTGGTGCAACCAATTACCTTCAGAAGTCACATAATTTGTTAAATAAAGTCCACTTGTGTGCAATCTAAGTGTCACATGATCGGTCACATGATCTCAGTATATATACACCTGTTCTGAAAGGCCCCAGAGTCTGCAACACCACTAAGCAAGGGGCACCACCAAGCAAGCGGCATCATGAAGACCAAGGAGCTCTCCAAACAGGTCAGGGACAAAGTTGTGGAGAAGTACAGATCAGGGTTGGGTTATAAAACAATATCAGAAACTTTGAACATCCCACGGAGCACCATTTAAATCCATTATTAAAAAATGGAAAGAATATGGCACCACAACAAACCTGCCAAGAGAGGGCCGCCGACCAAAACTCACAGACCAGGCAAGGAGAGCATTAATCAGAGAGGCAACAAAGAGACCAAAGATAACCCTGAAGGAGCTGCAAAGCTCCACAGCGGAGATCTGTCCATAGGACCACTTTAAGCTGTACACTCCACAGAGCTGGGCTTTACGGAATAGTGGCCAGAAAAAAGCCATTGCTTTAAGTAAAAAATAAGCAAACACGTTTGGTGTTCGTCAAAAGGCATGTGGGTGACTCCCCAAACATATGGAAGAAGTTACTCTGGTAAGATGAGACTAAAATTGATCTTTTTGGCCATCAAGGAAAACACTATGTTTGGCACAAACCCAACACCTCTCATCTCCTCGAGAACACAAGTGAACTCCCGAGTGGCGCAGTGGTCTAAGGCACTGCATCGCAGTGCTAGCTGTGCCACTAGAGATCCTGGTTCGAATCCAGGCTCTGTCGTAGCCGGCCGCGACCGGGAGACCCATGGGGCGGCGCACAATTGGCCCAGCGTCGTCCAGGGTAGGGGAGGGAATGGCCGGCAGGGGATGTAGCTCAGTTGGTAGAGCATGGCGTTTGCAACGCCAGGGTTGTGGGTTCGATAAAATAATGTATGCGCTAACTGTAAGTCGCTCTGGATAAGAGCGTCTGCTAAATGACTAAAATGTAAATGTAAATGTAAATGTAAACACCATCCACACAGTGAAGCATGATGGTGGCAGCATCATGCTGTGGGGATGTTTTTCATTGGCAGGGATTGGGAAACTGGTCAGAATTTAAGGAATGATGAATGGTGCTAAATACAGGGAATTTCTTGAGGGAAACCTGTTTCAGTCTTCCAGAGATTTGAGACTGGGACGGAGGTTCACCTTCCAGCAGGACAATGACCCTAAGCATACTGCTAAAGCAACACATGAGTGGTTTAAGGGGAAACATTTAAATGTCTTGGAATGGCATAGTCAAAGGCCAGACCTCAATCCAATTGAGAATCTGTGGTATGACTTAAAGATTGCTCTACACCAGCGGAACCCATCCAACTTGAAGGAGCTGGAGCAGTTTTGCCTTGAAGAATGGGCAAAAATCCCAGTGGCTAGATGTGCCAAGCTTATAAAGACATACCCCAAGAGAGACTTGCAGCTGTCATTGCTGCAAAAGGTGGCTTTACAAAATATTGACTTTGGGGGGGTGAATAGTTATGCACGCTCAAGTAGTGTTTTTTTTGTTATATTTCTTGTTTGTTTCACACAAAAAAATATTTTGCATCTTCAAAGTGGTAGGCATGTTGTGTAAATCAAATGATTCAAACCCCCCAAAAAATCCAATTTAATTCCAGGTTGTAAGGTAACAAAATAGGAAAAATGCCAAGGGGGGTGAATACTTTGGCAAGCCACTGTAGTTGATTTTACTACAACACAGTGTGTGTCTATATATGGGAAAATACACGTTTAACATGTTGCTAGCAATCGATTGGTCTAAATAACAGACGACTTTCGGTCGACCAATCATATTATTTTTGGGTCGGGGACAGCCCTAATAGAAATAAAACATCAGTGGATGTATAAAGACCTTTATGAAGGGGACAGGAGTTGTTCCTTCCGACTACTAGCGTCCAGAGTTTTTCCACAGTCAGGTGTGTCACAAAGAGATTGTAATCGTAACTTTTAAATAAATCATCAGGTGTCACAACACAATGTGTTTTTCCAAAAGTATAATTAAATCACATCGTAATTGTAAATGGTTGAGCGATAACTTGGAGGTCACCACCTGCACACACACACACACACACACACACACACACACACACCCTCTCAGCAGCCAATGAAAACTCTGTCTCAACCTTGTTTGTCTTACCCTCAGTCTCAACCTCCTGTGACAGCGATGCTGTGACCATGGCAACCCTTCTATCCCCTTTGGCGGGTAAACAGCCACTTAATCAACTGAAGCCCTTTCACTGTAATCACGTCTCAGTTCACACCTGTGCTCTGTCTGTCTGTCTGTCCAGGGGAAACAGGTTATGTAGCCCATGGCAGTACGTCTGTCTGTCCGTCCGTCCGTCTACAGCGCCTAAACTGAATACATTCCATATTGCTGTTCAAACACGTTGCATATTATAGACATGCACAGTGGTATCTGAGCCAAAAGTTGGCTGGACTTCGCTAAAAGACCCGTAGATCTCTACATTACTCCCTTTCTGCTTACTACTTCCATAAACTTCCGTCTTATCTAACTTTGCTGTTGAAGACACAAGTTGTGATTTGTTATGTTTTATTTGTGCCTCCCTTGACTGTGTTTTTGTATGTTAAGGTGTGTGTGTGTGTGTGTGTGTGTGTGTGTGTGTGTGTGTGTGTGTGTGTGTGTGTGTAGATATATTTTGTATAAATGTATTTGTATTGTATTATACAGGGCACATAAAAAAAAAAAAAAGAGACCTAGGTCTCAATATGTCTTCGCTGTTAAAATAAAAAGGTAAACATTTTTTATTTATTTTTTTATAAAATGCATTATTTACCCAGATAAGGGAAGTAATGACATTTTAAATAATGTAATCAACAGGGAATGCCTTACCATTTCAAATGGATTAAAATAAAAATAAAGGTGAAATCAACTAGATAAACACAGTAATAAATTCTGCTGGTCAGTAAAATAACAAGGAATATGATTGAGGGCATAAAGAAAATCAAATGAGCTCAATAAAGCAGAATAACCCCTTCCTTCCTTCTCAATCACAACATAATAACCCCTTCCTTCCTTCTCAATCACAACATAATAACCCCTTCCTTCCTTCTCAATCACAATATAATAACCCCTTCCTTCCTTCTCAATCACAACATAATAACCCCTTCCTTCCTTCTCAATCACAACATAATAACCCCCTTCCTTCCTTCTCAATCACAACATAATAACCCCTTCCTTCCTTCTCAATCACAACATAATAACCCCTTCCTTCCTTCTCAATCACAACATAATAACCCCTTCCTTCCTTCTCAATCACAACATAATAACCCCTTCCTTCCTTCTCAATCACAACATAATAACCCCTTCCTTCCTTCTCAATCACAACATAATAACCCCTTCCTTCCTTCTCAATCACAACATAATAACCCCTTCCTTCCTTCTCAATCACAACATAATAACCCCTTCCTTTTTAAAACAGCAATGTTATTACAGTAAGATCCCGTAATCTCTGACTTGGAACGGAAATGTTTTCAGGTAAAGAAAATCCATTGTAACAAACACTAACAAAACAAATAAGCCAGAAGAAATCAATGTAGTCCCAAATATCACAAAAATGTAGCTCCAAACCGAGTGCTATTGTTTGGTGATGACGTGAGCATGTATTAACACAGTGGAGTGGATTAGACCAGTTCTCTGCCTCAGCTTCCATCAGATGGGATTGTCTGTAACATTTAATCCCTTTGAACAATTAGGAAATGTCTGGCTTGCTGTAAACTTGAAATAACACGAGACTACCGTTGGTCTCCTATAGCTCAGTCTACTTAGACAATATGAGACTACCGTTGGTCTCCTATAGCTCAGTCTACTTAGACAATATGAGACTACCGTTGGTCTCCTATCGCTCAGTCTACTTAGACAATATGAGACTACCGTTGGTCTCCTATCGCTCAGTCTACTTAGACAATATGAGACTACCGTTGGTCTCCTATCGCTCAGTCTACTTAGACAATATGAGACTACCGTTGGTCTCCTATCGCTCAGTCTACTTTATAGTATCCTCAGTCTGTACACTGACAGCAAAGCAAAGCTTGAAATGAGCCAAACAAAGACTCCTCTGAGACCTTGTTTACACGGACTAGCATAGAGTTAAGTCTGCTATCGCTCAGCGGCAGATAGAACACTGTAGTTAGTACCAATAAAGTAAAGACAACACCTGGTCGAAGGACGTTGGAGTATTCAAACTGTAACCAAATGACTTGGTGAGCCCAGCAGTACAGATGGGTACACAGAGACCACAGCCCTACCCTAGCTAATAGTACAGATAGGTACAGTGCATTCGGTAAGGTATTCAGACCCCTTCACTTTTTCCACATTCTGTTATGTTACAGCCTTATTCTGAAATGGATTGGGAAGAAAAAAAATCCCTCATCAATCTACACACAATACCCCATAATGACAAAGCAAAAACAGGATTTTTGAAAATGTTCCAAACACCATAGAGACACCAAAGACACTATAGAGACACTATAGAGACTATATACACTAGAGAGAGACTAGTATAGAGAGAGACTAGTATATATATATATATATATATATATATATATATATATATAGAGAGAGAGACACTATATAGACACTAGAGAGAGACTAGTATATAGTATAGTATATAATATATAGTATACAGATAGAGACTAGTATATAGTATAGTATATAGTATACAGATAGAGACTAGTATATAGTATAGTATATAGTATATAGTATACAGATAGAGACTAGTATATAGTATAGTATATAGTATATAGTATACAGATAGAGACTAGTATATAGTATATAGTATAGTATATAGTATACAGATAGAGACTAGTATATAGTATAGTATATAGTATACAGATAGAGACTAGTATATAGTATATAGTATAGTATATAGTATACAGATAGAGACTAGTATATAGTATAGTATATAGTATACAGATAGAGACTAGTATATAGTATAGTATATAGTATACAGATAGAGACTAGTATAGTAGTATACAGATAGAGACTAGTATATAGTATAGTATACAGATAGACTAGTATATAGTATAGTATATAGTATACAGATAGAGACTAGTATATAGTATAGTATATAGATAGAGACTAGTATATAGTATACAGATAGAGACTAGTATATATTTTATGAGTGTTTATGTCCTCTTGTTCTCATGTTGTCTTTTTGGTCTCATCTCCTTCACTCTTTCTGTTGTGACTGTGCACTTTCCAATTCTCACTCACACACACACACACACACACACACACACACACACACACACACACACACACACACACACACACACACACACACACACACACACACACACCACACACACACACACAACACAAACCCCTCCCCCTGCCACTCACAACAACAAAGCTGAGAGATCACTTCTTCCTCCCTGACAAGTGGTTTCAACTCGCTATTTGCATTCGAGGTTTAACACTTTTTTTTTTTTTTAAAGCTCTGTAATAATGTGACGAATAGAAGAATGCAATGTTCTTTATCCCCATAACGTATTGCACAAGTTGACTGCAGGTATTTACTTAAAACGTAGCTACAAATATTCAAATGTATAAAAAAAAAAAAAAAAAACGTAAAATAAATAGTTTCAACGGTATTGAAAAACCCTCCTGTGGATTTTTCCAAATACCCCGGTATACGGTATATACGACATACTGCCTAAGAGAAGACAAAACAAAAACAAAAACGAAAACGTTCTTATTCTCATTCTGAGAAGGTAGGCCAGTTGATTTCAACATCTGAATGTGGACAGGCTAGCCCGCTGTTCAAACAGTTGGAGACGGACAGAAGGGTGTGTTCATAATTCAACTGCAAATAGATCCAAGTTGGCTAAACTTTAAATATAACGATTATCTGGCTACTCACTAGCATGAGGGCTTGCATTATCTGGCTACTCACTAGCATGAGGGCTTGTATTATCTGGCTACTCACTAGCATGAGGGCTTGTATTATCTGGCTACTCACTAGCATGAGGGCTTGTATTATCTGGCTACTCACTAGCATGAGGGCTTGCATTATCTGGCTACTCACTAGCACGAGGGCTTGCATTATCTGGCTACTCACTAGCATGAGGGCTTGCATTATCTGGCTACTCACTAGCACGAGGGCTTGCATTATCTGGCTACTCACTAGCACGAGGGCTTGCATTATCTGGCTACTCACTAGCACGAGGGCTTGCATTATCTGGCTACTCACTAGCACGAGGGCTTGTGCTTGAGAAGTTGTTTATGTGTTAATCATTTTCTATAAGGTCTGCTACAGAAGTTAGTCATTATTAGTGAATGTGCAGGTTATGGTCAGGTTAAATTTGTAACAAAAAAGGGGATTTTCATAGACAGACAAGTGATTATTGCACAAAAGCAGGTAAAACTATTTTGATAAAATAATACAATTATTAGCGTGTCTTATGGTTAAGCCCTGAACTCATTAGATTATTGCTGACTGTTTGAAATGCAGTGTATTTGACCTTTAAAATTGTACAACAAAGCTTATTTAGAGAAAGAAAATTGAGATATATATCATGAATCTGCCATAAGTTTGAAAAACAATCGAGATATGATTTTTTTTAGGCCATATCGCCCAGGCCTATAGAGACCACAGCCATCCCTAGCCAATAGTACAGCCAGGTAGGTAGACAGGTACAGAGACCACGCCCATCCCTAACCAATAGTACAGCCAGGTAGGTAGACAGGTACAGAGACCACAGCCATCCCTAGCCAATAGTACAGCCAGGTAGGTAGACAGGTACAGAGACCACGGCCATCCCTAACCAATAGTACAGCCAGGTAGGTAGACAGGTACACAGAGACCACGCCCTAGCCCTAACCAATAGTACAGCCAGGTAGGTAGACAGGTACACAGAGACCACGCCCTAGCCCTAACCAATAGTACAGCCAGGTAGGTAGACAGGTACAGAGACCACGCCCATCCCTAGCCAATAGTACAGCCAGGTAGGTAGACAGGTACAGAGAGACCACGCCCATCCCTAACCAATAGTACAGCCAGGTAGGTAGACAGGTACAGAGACCACGCCCATCCCTAGCCAATAGTACAGCCAGGTAGGTAGACAGGTACAGAGACCACGCCCATCCCTAACCAATAGTACAGCCAGGTAGGTAGACAGGTACAGAGACCACGCCCATCCCTAACCAATAGTACAGCCAGGTAGGTAGACAGGTACAGAGACCACGCCCATCCCTAACCAATAGTACAGCCAGGTAGGTAGACAGGTACAGAGAGACCACGCCCATCCCTAGCCAATAGTACAGCCAGGTAGGTAGACAGGTACAGAGACCACGCCCATCCCTAGCCAATAGTACAGCCAGGTAGGTAGACAGGTACAGAGACCACGCCCATCCCTAGCCAATAGTACAGCCAGGTAGGTAGACAGGTACAGAGACCACGCCCATCCCTAGCCAATAGTACAGCCAGGTAGGTAGACAGGTACAGAGAGACCACGCCCATCCCTAGCCAATAGTACAGCCAGGTAGGTAGACAGGTACAGAGACCACGGCCATCCCTAGCCAATAGTACAGCCAGGTAGGTAGACAGGTACAGAGACCACGCCCATCCCTAGCCAATAGTACAGCCAGGTAGGTAGACAGGTACAGAGACCACGCCCATCCCTAGCCAATAGTACAGCCAGGTAGGTAGACAGGTACAGAGACCACGGCCATCCCTAGCCAATAGTACAGCCAGGTAGGTAGACAGGTACAGAGACCACGGCCATCCCTAGAAGCTAGCCAATAGTATTATATCCTATAGTATACAGTAATAATACTATATAGGTAGATACATAGAGATGGCAGGTGGACAGACAGGTTGCAGGTCACGCTGCCTGCCAGAGAGCCACACCTGTAATGTGTTCCTGGTAACTCACCTGTAGTAAAAACCTTTACAGCAGCAGACTTTGACCTGCAGACGCAGCCACACGTACAGTTCACCTGTGACTGGAGTAAGCCTAGCTTCTACACTGTAAAACATCCACAGGTACAGTTCACCTGTGACTGGAGTAAGCCTAGCTTCTACACTGTAAAACATCCACAGGTACAGTTCACCTGTGACTGGAGTAAGCCTAGCTTCTACACTGTAAAACATCCACAGGTACAGTTCACCTGTGACTGGAGTAAGCCTAGCTTCTACACTGTAAAACATCCACAGGTACAGTTCACCTGTGACTGGAGTAAGCCTAGCTTCTACACTGTAAAACATCCACAGGTACAGTTCACCTGTGACTGGAGTAAGCCTAGCTTCTACACTGTAAAACATCCACAGGTACAGTTCACCTGTGACTGGAGTAAGCCTAGCTTCTACACTGTAAAACATCCACAGGTACAGTTCACCTGTGACTGGAGTAAGCCTAGCTTCTACACTGTAAAACATCCACAGGTACAGTTCACCTGTGACTGGAGTAAGCCTAGCTTCTACACTGTAAAACATCCACACGTACAGTTCACCTGTGACTGGAGTAAGCCTAGCTTCTACACTGTAAAACATCCACAGGTACAGTTCACCTGTGACTGGAGTAAGCCTAGCTTCTACACTGTAAAACATCCACAGGTACAGTTCACCTGTGACTGGAGTAAGCCTAGCTTCTACACTGTAAAACATCCACAGGTACAGTTCACCTGTGACTGGAGTAAGCCTAGCTTCTACACTGTAAAACATCCACAGGTACAGTTCACCTGTGACTGGAGTAAGCCTAGCTTCTACACTGTAAAACATCCACAGGTACAGTTCACCTGTGACTGGAGTAAGCCTAGCTTCTACACTGTAAAACATCCACATCCTCATGGACGTTACATCCTCATGACCAGGTGTGGTCCTCTGTAGCTCAGCTGGTAGAGCACGGCGCTTGTAACGCCCAGGGTAGTGGGTTCGATCCCCGGGACCACCCATACGTAAAAATGTATGCGCACATGACTGTAAGTCGCTTTTGGATAAAAGCGTCTGCTAAATGGCATATTATTATTATTATTATATTATGTAACAGAGCTCAGTGAGAGACGATGAGGACGGCCTTCTCCATGTCTCCTTCAGAATCATGACAAGTGTTGTAATTTACAGAATCCCTAAATGACACCTTGGTGATGAAATGGAGTGATTGTTTGCGTAGGAAATGTGTGTTGTGGGTAAGCCACGGTATGGAGACCATGTTCACAACAGGTGTGACTTGCACGATGACTGTTCAGGTTATTTCCTATACAAAGCCCTTGCTGACATACTAACTGACGTTAAGGTATACCAAACAAACAATCACACATGTCTTTTTTTTTGTCTGGCAACTTCCCTTACCACAAAATAATATTTGGGTCAATACAATATTACACTTCAGCCAAGTAGTTGACCCAGGGAGAGTAGAGAGCTGTAGTGGTGTGTGAGGGAGGGGTTAGTTCTAGAGCCATGGTCCAGGACAGAGCTTTTATCAGGCCGGTCTTTAGTCTGTGCCCACTGGCAGGATGTAGGGGACTTCCTCTGGGAGATACCAACCACCACAACACCCCCCTCCCCTGCCTCTCTCTGGGAGATACCAACCACCACAACACCCCCCTCCCCTGCCTCTCTCTGGGAGATACCAACCACCACAACACCCCCTCCCCTGCCTCTCTCTGGGAGATACCAACCACCACAACACCCCCTCCCCTGCCTCTCTCTGGGAGATACCAACCACCACAACACCCCCCTCCCCTGCCTCTCTCTGGGAGATACCAACCACCACAACACCCCCCCTCCCCTGCCTCTCTCTGGGAGATACCAACCACCACAACACCCCCCCCCTCCCCTGCCTCTCTCTGGGAGATACCAACCACCACAACACCCCCCTCCCCTGCCTCTCTCTGGGAGATACCAACCACCACAACACCCCCCTCCCCTGCCTCTCTCTGGGAGATACCAACCACCCACAACACCCCCCTCCCCTGCCTCTCTCTGGGAGATACCAACCACCACAACACCCCCTCCCCTGCCTCTCTCTGGGAGATACCAACCACCACAACACCCCCCTCCCCTGCCTCTCTCTGGGAGATACCAACCACCACAACACCCCCCTCCCCTGCCTCTCTCTGGGAGATACCAACCACCACAACACCCCCTCCCCTGCCTCTCTCTGGGAGATACCAACCACCACAACACCCCCCTCCCCTGCCTCTCTCTGGGAGATACCAACCACCACAACACCCCCCCTCCCCTGCCTCTCTCTGGGAGATACCAACCACCACAAACACCCCCCCTCCCCTGCCTCTCTCTGGGAGATACCAACCACCACAACACCCCCCTCCCCTGCCTCTCTCTGGGAGATACCAACCACCACAACACCCCCCCTCCCCTGCCTCTCTCTGGGAGATACCAACCACCACAACACCCCCCTCCCCTGCCTCTCTCTGGGAGATACCAACCACCACAACACCCCCCTCCCCTGCCTCTCTCTGGGAGATACCAACCACCACAACACCCCCCTCCCCTGCCTCTCTCTGGGAGATACCAACCACCACAACACCCCCCCTCCCCTGCCTCTCTCCGGGAGATACCAACCACCACAACACCCCCTCCCCTGCCTCTCTCTGGAAGATACCAACCACCACAACACCCCCCCTCCCCTGCCTCTCTCTGGGAGATACCAACCACCACAACACCCCCCCTCCCCTGCCTCTCTCTGGGAGATACCAACCACCACAACACCCCCCTCCCCTGCCTCTCTCTGGGAGATACCAACCACCACAACACCCCCCTCCCCTGCCTCTCTCTGGGAGATACCAACCACCACAACACCCCCCTCCCCTGCCTCTCTCTGGGAGATACCAACCACCACAACACCCCCCTCCCCCTGCCTCTCTCTGGGAGATACCAACCACCACAACACCCCCCCTCCCCTGCCTCTCTCTGGGAGATACCAACCACCACAACACCCCCCCTCCCCTGCCTCTCTCTGGGAGATACCAACCACCACAACACCCCCCCTCCCCTGCCTCTCTCTGGGAGATACCAACCACCCACACACCCCCCTCCCCTGCCTCTCTCTGGGAGATACCAACCCACCACAACACCCACCTCCCCTGCCTCTCTCTGGGAGATACCAACCACCACAACACCCCCCCTCCCCTGCCTCTCTCCGGGAGATACCAACCACCACAACACCCCCCTCCCCTGCCTCTCTCTGGGAGATACCAACCACCACAACACCCCCCTCCCCTGCCTCTCTCCGGGAGATACCAACCACCACAAACCCCCCCCTCCCCTGCCTCTCTCCGGGAGATACCAACCACCACAACACCCCCCCTCCCCTGCCTCTCTCCGGGAGATACCAACCACCACAAACACCCCCCCTCCCCTGCCTCTCTCTGGGAGATACCAACCACCACAACACCCCCCTCCCTGCCTCTCTCTGGGAGATACCAACCACCACAACACCCCCCTCCCCTGCCTCTCTCTGGGAGATACCAACCACCACAACACCCCCCTCCCCTGCCTCTCTCTGGGAGATACCAACCACCACAACACCCCCCTCCCCTGCCTCTCTCCGGGAGATACCAACCACCACAACACCCCCCTCCCCTGCCTCTCTCCGGGAGATACCAACCACCACAACACCCCCCTCCCCTGCCTCTCTCCGGGAGATACCAACCACCACAACACCCCCCTCCCCTGCCTCTCTCCGGGAGATACCAACCACCACAACACCCCCCCTCCCCTGCCTCTCTCCGGGAGATACCAACCACCACAACACCCCCCCTCCCCTGCCTCTCTCCGGGAGATACCAACCACCACAACACCCCCCTCCCCTGCCTCTCTCTGGGAGATACCAACCACCACAACACCCCCCTCCCCTGCCTCTCTCTGGGAGATACCAACCACCACAACACCCCCCTCCCCTGCCTCTCTCTGGGAGATACCAACCACCACAACACCCCCCTCCCCTGCCTCTCTCTGGGAGATACCAACCACCACAACACCCCCCTCCCCTGCCTCTCTCTGGGAGATACCAACCACCACAAACACCCCCCCTCCCCTGCCTCTCTCCTGGAGATACCAACCCACCACAACACCCCCTCCCCTGCCTCTCTCCGGGAGATACCAACCACCACAACAACCCCCCTCCCCTGGCCTCTCCTCTGGGAGTACCAACCACCACAACACCCCCCTCCCCTGCCTCTCTCTGGGAGATACCAACCACCACAACACCCCCCCCTCCCCTGCCTCTCTCCTGGGATAACCAACCACCACAACACCCCCCTCCCCCTGCCTCTCTCCGGGAGATACCAACCACCACAACACCCCCCTCCCCTGCCTCTCTCTGGGAGAATCCACCACCACAACACCCCCCCTCCCCTGCCTCTCTCCGGGGAGATACCAACCACCACAACACCCCCCTCCCCTGCCTCTCTCTGGGAGATACCAACCACCACAACACCCCCCTCCCCTGCCTCTCTCTGGGAGATACCAACCAACCACAACACCCCCCCTCCCCTGCCTCTCTCTGGGAGATACCAACCACCCACAACACACCCCCTCCCCTGCCTCTCTCTGGGAGATACCAACCACACAAACACCCCCCTCCCCTGCCTCTCTCTGGGAGATACCAACCACCACAACACCCCCCTCCCCTGCCTCTCTCTGGGAGATACCAACCACCACAACACCCCCCTCCCCTGCCTCTCTCTGGGAGATACCAACCACCACAACACCCCCCTCCCCTGCCTCTCTCTGGGAGATACCAACCACCACAACACCCCCCTCCCCTGCCTCTCTCTGGGAGATACCAACCACCACAACACCCCCCTCCCCTGCCTCTCTCTGGGAGATACCAACCACCACAACACCCCCCTCCCCTGCCTCTCTCCGGGAGATACCAACCACCACAACACCCCCCTCCCCTGCCTCTCTCCGGGAGATACCAACCACCACAACACCCCCCTCCCCTGCCTCTCTCCGGGAGATACCAACCACCACAACACCCCCCCTCCCCTGCCTCTCTCCGGGAGATACCAACCACCACAACACCCCCCTCCCCTGCCTCTCTCTGGGAGATACCAACCACCACAACACCCCCTCCCCTGCCTCTCTCTGGGCGATACCAACCACCACAACACCCCCTCCCCTGCCTCTCTCTGGGCGATACCAACCACCACAACACCCCCTCCCCTGCCTCTCTCTGGGAGATACCAACCACCACAACACCCCCCTCCCCTGCCTCTCTCTGGGAGATACCAACCACCACAACACCCCCCTCCCCTGCCTCTCTCTGGGAGATACCAACCACCACAACACCCCCCTCCCCTGCCTCTCTCTGGGAGATACCAACCACCACAACACCCCCCTCCCCTGCCTCTCTCTGGGAGATACCAACCACCACAACACCCCCCTCCCCTGCCTCTCTCTGGGAGATACCAACCACCACAACACCCCCCTCCCCTGCCTCTCTCTGGGAGATACCAACCACCACAACACCCCCTCCCCTGCCTCTCTCTGGGAGATACCAACCACCACAACACCCCCCTCCCCTGCCTCTCTCTGGGAGATACCACCACAACCACCCCTACCACAACACCCCCCTCCCCTGCCTCTCTCTGGGAGATACCAACCACCACAACACCCCCCTCCCCTGCCTCTCTCTGGGAGATACCAACCACCACAACACCCCCCTCCCCTGCCTCTCTCTGGGAGATACCAACCACCACAACACCCCCCTCCCCTGCCTCTCTCTGGGAGATACCAACCACCACAACACCCCCCTCCCCTGCCTCTCTCTGGGAGATACCAACCACCACAACACCCCCCTCCCCTGCCTCTCTCTGGGAGATACCAACCACCACAACACCCCCTCCCCTGCCTCTCTCTGGGAGATACCAACCACCACAACACCCCCCCTCCCCTGCCTCTCTCTGGGAGATACCAACCACCACAACACCCCCCTCCCCTGCCTCTCTCTGGGAGATACCAACCACCACAACACCCCCCTCCCCTGCCTCTCTCTGGGAGATACCAACCACCACAACACCCCCCTCCCCTGCCTCTCTCTGGGAGATACCAACCACCACAACACCCCCCTCCCCTGCCTCTCTCTGGGAGATACCAACCACCACAACACCCCCCTCCCCTGCCTCTCTCTGGGAGATACCAACCACCACAACACCCCCCTCCCCTGCCTCTCTCTGGGAGATACCAACCACCACAACACCCCCCTCCCCTGCCCTCTCTCTGGGAGATACCAACCACCACAACACCCCCTCCCCTGCCTCTCTCTGGGAGATACCAACCACCACAACACCCCCCTCCCCTGCCCTCTCTGGGCGATACCAACCACCACAACACCCCCCCTCCCCTGCCTCTCTCTGGGAGATACCAACCACCACAACACCCCCTCCCCTGCCTCTCTCTGGGAGATACCAACCACCACAACACCACCCCCTCCCCTGCCTCTCTCTGGGCGATACCAACCACCACAACACCCCCCTCCCCTGCCTCTCTCTGGGAGATACCAACCACCACAACACCCCCCTCCCCTGCCTCTCTCTGGGCGATACCAACCACCACAACACCCCCCTCCCCTGCCTCTCTCTGGGAGATACCAACCACCACAACACCCCCCTCCCCTGCCTCTCTCTGGGAGATACCAACCACCACAACACCCCCTCCCCTGCCTCTCTCTGGGAGATACCAACCACCACAACACCCCCCTCCCCTGCCTCTCTCTGGGAGATACCAACCACCACAACACCCCCCTCCCCTGCCTCTCTCTGGGAGATACCAACCACCACAACACCCCCCTCCCCTGGCTCTCTCTGGGAGATACCAACCACCACAACACCCCCTCCCCTGCCTCTCTCTGGGAGATACCAACCACCACAACACCCCCTCCCCTGCCTCTCTCTGGGAGATACCAACCACCACAACACCCCCCTCCCCTGCCTCTCTCTGGGAGATACCAACCACCACAACACCCCCTCCCCTGCCTCTCTCTGGGAGATACCAACCACCACAACACCCCCCTCCCCTGGCTCTCTCTGGGAGATACCAACCACCACAACACCCCCCTCCCCTGCCTCTCTCTGGGAGATACCAACCACCACAACACCCCCCTCCCCTGCCTCTCTCTGGGAGATACCAACCACCACAACACCCCCCTCCCCTGCCTCTCTCTGGGAGATACCAACCACCACAACACCCCCCTCCCCTGCCTCTCTCTGGGAGATACCAACCACCACAACACCCCCCTCCCCTGCCTCTCTCTGGGAGATACCAACCACCACAACACCCCCCTCCCCTGCCTCTCTCTGGGAGATACCAACCACCACAACACCCCCCTCCCCTGCCTCTCTCTGGGAGATACCAACCACCACAACACCCCCCTCCCCTGCCTCTCTCTGGGAGATACCAACCACCACAACACCCCCTCCCCTGCCTCTCTCTGGGAGATACCACAGATCTAGCCCATCTCCTCCCCCATCCCCTGATCATGTCGTCTGTTTAAAAAAAAAAAAACATCCAACACAGTCCAAAATGGGTGTCAAACAGCCCCTACCCTGAAGTGAGTGTGTGTTTCCAACAACATGCTCAGAAAACAAGGAAGAGGAGTTTCATGTTCAAACAAGTTGGGAGTTGGGACTTGGCCTGCCTACCCATAACTCCTTGCTCCGGCCAAACGCTACGCCCACGGACGTTAGTTTCTTCTCTGCAATGAGTCTGGATCTGAGTACCTCCCCGACGATTTCTAGAACGGAAACCCATTCTAGACCGTCTGATTGGTCGCAGAAACCGAAGGGTTGGGCCAGAGCCAGGTGTGTAAAGGGGCGTTTTTTTGAAAATGTGTAATTGGCTTCGATACTTTGATTGGTTAGAGATGACCCAAATCGCTGATGGCTTTGTTTTGTACAACAGCCCTCATTTTGATGTCACCACAAACGACTTCAACGATGGCGGTCTCAGACTGAAGTATGCAGCGAACGACAGAGCAGAGGAAGAATTCAGTTTCAGGCAAAGTCGGGACATGGATCAGAGAAAAATGATCATGCATAGCAATGTCTGGCAGAAGTGCTGCAACAAATGAAAAATGGTTGCGATTCTGTTCAGGTCAGATAAAAGACAACGTTATATTTGTTAACTTTATGGTGTTTTTGTTTCCCCAGTTTGTCCATCGGTCTGCTTTCCGAGAATGTCTCTCTCTCTCTCGTCTGTCACTGTGGGCTCATCTACACTGGTGTGTGTGTGTGTGTGTGTGTGTGTGTGTGTGTGTGTGTAACGATGGCTCCAGCTCAAATGTGTCCCTGTGTGATAGCAGAGGCGGGCTGGTCGGTCCAGCTCAGAAAGACAAAAGACAGACATGTCACTCACAGACTCCTTTAACAAAGACAGACAGCACAATGACTGAGGCTTGGGTCCCAAATGGCATCCCTATTCTGTTTATAGTGCACTACTTTAGACCAGGGCCCTGGAATAGGGTGCCATTTGGGACCTTTGGACTCGGCAGCCTGGCCTGGCCCAGGGATGAGGGCAGACAGAAAGGGCTGTGAACATGCACTTGTTGTTTAGGAAGCTTTTTTTTCTTCTCCCTGAGCCTTGGTAGTTTTTTGTCCCCTGACTGTAGAGAAATATACCTTTTGCACTAATGTCTGTCTGTGAGCCGAGGCCTTCACCTCTCTTCAAAGGATGGAATTTAACCCTGTAAAACTAAGTACAACTATCTCAAAGAGAACCAAGAGGGGTTTTCTATGATACCAAAACATGTACAGTTTCCTCAATAACTTTTCCAAATGTGTCAATGTGATTCATTGACCATGTAAACACAGATCGATGTCCATATAGCCCCATTTATTAAAATAAACATTTATTATATTTATTTATTTTTATTTAATTATTATTCCCTATGCTAATAGAGGAGCAATAGTCTCACCAAATGGCCCCAGAAACTACAGTTAAATTGAATACCTGTCAAATCAGGTGAGGTCTCATGTAGCCTAGGATAAATAAGGCTTGGTCCTGACTCACTTCCACCAGGTACTGCTTATCCTCAGTCTAGCGGATGTGAAATTGAGCCTCCTTCTGCGTAGGTAGGCTGCAATGTCAGGGCGCACCTTGCGCAAAAAAACTCTGCCAGCTTTGGCATTCAGAAAACCTCGTTTTTCATCTGTCTACAACTACAAAAGTTGTAAAAACATACCTCTGGTGGACTTAAATTGAACGTCTCGGCTATTTTCCCGTAGAGTTCTTTGACATTAGTAAATCCCTCGATCCTTCCCGTGGGGCTGCCGTGAGCTAGCTGAGTGTGGAACACTAGTTTGGGCCGCAAGTTGGCAGGTGGCGGTGGGAGCCCCGCTCCGTTCACAGTCGACTTCACGGAGCTGCCACCTGCCTGTCCACCGACCTCCTCATTCTCCACCAGGTTCGAGCTCTCTCTCGACTTGTTCTTCTTTCTCCTCAGTCCTAAAGGCATTGTGTTGGGCGTCAATAAATCGGTTGGTCGGTTGATAAATCCGTTGGTCTGTCGGTCCGGCTAGAACATTGGAGTGGCTACCAGTTGCACAAATCCTCCTTCCTTCCGCCTTTTTTTACCTCGACAAAACTCGACTGACTCTCCTTTTTTTCCAGGTTCGACTTTGTTCTTCGACAGTGAGTGACTCGTCAACCCAACCCCCCCAGACTTGCAAGTGAAAACGGCGGTAATATTCAACAGGTAGGTGGCGAACGTGCGACGCGACGTTTTCCTGGTTTTATCCAGCCGACTGTAGCTAGAAACCCTGTCAGACAACAGCGGCTCTGTTCCACTGTGCGGTGCTGTGGCTGGGAGCGCAGGCGCAGTGGGGCCGTGGAGATAACGCGCCGTACCGGACGCCCCATATACCTGTCCGACCTGCTGACTCAGGTGACCGTCTGAGTCTTCACTCAAAACAACACGTTCCAAGAAACATACACATTTTGTTATAAAGTAGAGTACTTACAATTGTTACCTTTACAGTTCGTATTTTTTTCTTCATATTGAGTTGATTTATTTAGGCCTATACAGGGGCTGACTGGGACCATTGACTGGGACCAGTAATCGGACCATAGCATTTCAAACGCATTGGACCGTTTTTTTCCCCTTGAGGCCCCCATTACTAGCCAGATAATGACTATTTAGCATAATTGTTTTTATTGATTTATCTTTATTTTCTGCTTTTCTAGGTCATTTTTTTTTGGTCCAAAATGCCAGGTGGCGTTCCGCCCTGCTACCTATAATGTAAAGCGCCCCTCACCCTAGAAGTATCCTATAGTTCTGTCTCCACTGAGTTTATTTGCAAATCCTTGAAATCCTCGAAATTACACTAGATTAATTACACTGTACCTGCCTATGTGAGTACCATGTAAAAACATAGAGGAATTTACAAACACCTATGAGCCAAGTAGGCTAATTGCCTGATTTAAATCTAGGCCCTACATTTATCCCCACTTGCATCAGATTGGCATTTATGATTTTATTCTGATCCCAATTAGCTGTTGGGGTCCACACAAAACATAGAACATGACAAAATACAGAACACTAATAGACAGCAACACAAATTTTAACTAAGAACACTACGACTAAAGAACAATAATCTTAGGTTTCATATTAAGACATTCCCACTGAGGCAAGTTTTCCAGCGATGTGACACAAAATTGTGTGATATAAAAAAATACGAAGGACATGTCCCCCCCCCGAATGTTAGAGGCAGGTAAAATGATCTATGGTTGTAACAAGAAGTGTTGCGCTGTGGCAGTGAGAGAAAAAAGCACCATGGAAAGTCGTTGTTGTTGGCAACAACAAAGTGCATTTAAGTTTTTAAAAAAGTTTATGAATGTGAATACAGTGCTATGAAAAAGTATTTGCCCCCTTTCTAATTTTCTCTACTTTTGTATATTTGTGATACTGAATGTTATCAGATCTTCAACCAAAACCTAATATTAGATAAAGGGAACATAAGTGAACAAATAACACAACAATTACATGTTTATTTCATAAACGAAGTTATGCAACACCCAATTCCCCTGTGTGAAAAAGTAATTGCCCCCTTACACTCAATAACTGGTTGTGCCACCTTTAGCTGCAATGACTCCAACCAAATGCTTCCTGTAGTTGTTGATCAGTCTCTCACGTCGCTGTGGAGGAATTTTGGCACACTCTTCCATGCAGAACTGCTTTAACTCAGTGACGTGTGGGTTTGCAAGCATGAACTGCTCGTTTCAAGTCCTGCCACAACATCTCAATTGGGATTAGGTCTGGACTTTGACTAGGCCATTCCAAAACGTCCAATTTGTTGCTTTTTAGCAATTTTCATGTAGACTTGATTGTGTGTTTTGGATCATTGTCTTGCTGCATGACCCAGCTGCGCTTCAGCTTCAGCTCACAGACGGATGGTCTGACATTCTCCTGTAGAATTCTCTGATACAGAGCAGAATTCATGGTTCCTTCTATTAAGGCAAGTCGTCCAGGTCCTGAGGCAGCAAAGCATCCCCAAACCATCACACTACCACCACCATGCTTGACCTTTGGTATGATGTTCTTACTGTGGAATGCAGAGTTTGGTTTTCACTTTCCAGGTGAAAGGTTATGATCCCTTATTGATATAATTTGTTAAATCCACTTGAATCAGTATAGATGAGGGGGAGGAGACAGGTTAAAGAATAATGTTTAAGCCTTGAGACATGGATTGTGTATGTGTGCCATTCAGAGGATGAATGGGCAAGACAGAAACTGTAACTGCCTTTGAACGGGGTATGGTAGTAGGTGCCAGGCGCATCGGTTTGTGTGAAGAACTGCAACGCTGCTGGGTTTTTCACGCTCAACATTTTCCCAGTGTGTATCAAGAATGGTCCCCCACCCAAAGGACATCCAGCCAACTTGACACAACTGTGGGAAGTATTGGAGTCAACATGGGCTAGCATCCCTGTGGAACGCTTTCGACACCTTGTAGAGTCCATGACCCGACGAAGCTGTTCTGAGGGCAAAGGGGGCGCAACTCATTATTAGGCAAGTGTTCTGTTTTGTACACTCACTGTATGTCCATTGTTTTTGCCAAAATTGCTCAAGCTCAGTAAATTTGGTTGGGAATCATTAATGGACAGGGGCTACAAGAACAGCGCCGGAGAAGATGGCTGCCGTTTTACAGCCCTCTAACCAATTATACTATTATGTGTGTTTTTCCGCGTTATTTGTAATTTATTTTCAGCTTCTACCCCCAAGCCATAAGACTCCTGAACAGCTAATCATGGCTACCCGGACTATTTGCACTGCCCCCCCACCCCATCCTTTTTACACTGCTGCTACTCTGTTAAGTATTTATGCATAGTCACTTTAACTCTACCCACATGTACATATTACCTCAACTACCTCAACTAGCCGGTGCCCCCGCACATTGACTCTGCAACGGTACCCCCCTGTATATATAGCCTCCCTACTGTCACTTTATTTTACTTCTGCTCTTTTTTTTCTCAACACTTTTTTTTGTTGTTGTTGTTTTATTTTTACTTTTTTTGTTTAAAATAAATGCACTGTTGGTTAAGGGCTGTAAGTAAGCATTTCACTGTAATGTCTGCACCTGTTGTATTCGGCGCATGTGACCAATAAAATTTGATTTGATTTGAATATTCAAACCTTGTCTCTGATTTTCAAGCAAATTTAATTCAGGACTGAGACTAGACCACTCAGGAAAGCCTTTTGGAAAGCGATTCTGGTGTGTCTTTGGCATAAACATTTGTGTAATTGTCCCGCTGAAAAATACAACTATCCCAGAGTTAGGTTTTCAGAAAACTGAGGCGGGTTTTCCTCAAACTTTTTACCTGGGCTTTACTCCTTTCATATTTATTGTGATCCTGACAAACTCCCCAGTCCCTGCTGGTGACAAGCATACCCATAACATGATGCTGCCACCACAATACTTGAAAATATGTGCTGTGTTGTATTGGATTTGACCAAACTTTTAGTTTTTAATTCAGGCCAAAAAAGTTAATATCTTTGCCATGTTGTCTTGCAGTATTACTTAATGGCCTTGTTGCAAACAGAATGGATGATTTGGAGATTATTTTTTTAAATAGGCTTCCTTCTTTTCACTTTGTCCTACAGGTCAGTAATGTGGAGTGAATGGAAATGTTGTTGAACCCTTTACATTTTCAAGTATTGTGGTGACAAGCATACCCATAACATGATGCAGTCACCAGCATACTTGACAATATAAAGAGTGGTACTCAGTGATAATAATAAGCCACTTAAGAGACGCTTTTATCCAAAGCGACTTACAGTCATGCGTGCATACATTTTTTTTGTGTATGGGTGGTCCCGGGGATCGAACCCACTACCCTGGCGTTACAAGCGCTGTACTCTACCAGCTGAGCTACAGTTGTGTTGGATTTGTCCCAAACATAACGCTTTGTATTCAGGACATAAAGTTAATTTCTTTGCCACATTTTTTGCAGTATTCATTTAGTGCCTTAGTGCAAACAGGATGCATGTTTTTGAATATTTTTGTTCTGTACAGGCTTCCTTCTTTTCACTCTGTCATTTAGGTTAGTATTGTGGAGTAACTACGATGTTGTTGATCCATCCTCAGTTTTCTCCTATCACGGCCATTAAACTCTGTAACTGTTTTCAAGTCACCATTGGCCTTATGCTGAAATCCCTAAATGGTTTCCTTCCTCTCCGGCAACTGAGTTAGGAAGTACGCCTGTATCTTTGTAGTGACTGGGTGTATTTATACACCATCCAAAGTGTAATTAATAACTTCACCATGCTCAAAGGATTATGCACACCGAGTGAGTTCATGCAACTTATGTGACTTGTTAAGCACATTTTTACTCCTGAACTTATTTAGGCTTGCCATAACAAAGGGGTTGAATACGTATTGACTCAAGACATTGCAGCTTTTTTATTTTCTAAAAACATAATTCCACTTTGACAATAAGGGGTATTATATAGTGATACAACATCTCAATTTAATCCATTTTAAATTCAGGCTGTAACACTGTGTGAGGGGCCTCCCGAGCATCGCAGTGCTAGAGTCGTCACTACAGACCCGGGTTCGATCCCGGGCTGTGTCGCAGCCGGCTGCGACCGGGAGACCCATGAGACGGCGCACAATATGCCCAGCGTCGTCCGGGTTAGGGGAGAGTTTGGCCGGCCGGGATGTCCTTGTCCCATCGCGCTCTAGCGACTCCTTGTGGCGGGCCGGGCGCATGCACGCTGACTTCGGTCGCCAGCTGTACGCCGTTTCCTCAGACACATTTGTGAGGCTGGCTTCCAGGTTAAGCGAGCAGTGTGTCAAGAAGCAGTGCGGCTTGGCGGGGTTGTGTTTCGGAGGATGCATGGCTCTCGACCTTCGCCTCTCCCGAGTCTGTACGGGAGTTGCAGCGATGGGACAAGATTGTAACTACCCAATTGGGGGTAAAAAGTACAATAATAATATATATAATAATAATAATCCACTGTGCATTAAATCCATGTTTACAACAACACAACAAAAATATACTGTAGCTACCGAGCAGCAATGAACGGGGTTCACAGAATGACAGAAAAGACACAAGATCAGTTTTACAGCAAAGCACTATCATGTATCATCCTTTATTTGCAATCAGTGAAAGCATTACCATGTTGATTTAATTTTCAATTGGTACACTCCACATTAGTGTTCCAAAATACTCCACATTAGTGTTCCAAAATACTCCAATACACTCTCACAGCTGTAATACGCTGACTGCGCAAACGGCAGGACTTCCGGTTTCTAATTTGACTGAATAACAGATCCACTTTTCACTACTTTCAGACCACAGAATACGGCAACAATATGTGACATACTAATAATTACAATATTTCACATTGTTCGTCTGCATAATCTAACATTTATTTTTTTTGAGACAAAGTCCACTAGATCAATAGTTATTGCTCTAGTATCCTATGGTGCCACTGGTGCCATTGAACGTCACTACAGACCCGGGTTCGATCCTGGGCTGGTGCCACTGGTGCCATTGAACGTCACTACAGACCCGGGTTCGATCCTGGGCTGGTGCCACTGGTGCCATTGAACGTCACTACAGACCCGGGTTCGATCCTGGGCTGGTGCCATTGGTGCCATTGAACGTCTATAACTGATCTGGGGTCAGTTATTCTGTCCCCTCATTGTGACTCCAACACAAATCAACATTTTTTTTTGTCGACTCGCTGCTGACAACCATTTGTATCCGCTCATACAGGATTAATAAAGGCCCAGTGTATTAATAAAGGCCCAGTGGATTAATAAAGGCCCAGTGTATTAATAAAGGCCCAGTGTATGAATTTTTCAGAAAAATGGTGATTTATCAGTGGGTGCTGCAGCAACTTCCCACTGTGTTTTCTTTATCTTAATTCCTCCACTTAAAATTGAAACATAATACAGAAGCTTCAATTACACAATGCTACACTAAACATTGCATGCTTTGATACAAATGTTACAATATTTTGTAATTGCTGGCCAATCACAATGATAAATGGCTATTTAGAATATTTAGCGACTCAAAATAGCATTCACAATCATAAACAGAGTTGAAATAGAGCCAAACGTTAGCATTTTAACATTAGCCAAAAACGAACTCTATTTATATCAATTATATAGGCTCATTGTCCACCCTCCCTCCCAAAAGCCTGAAAGGGATGAGAGATCCAAGCCTACGGGTTCGTAGATTTAACCCCAAAGTACACACACACACTTACACACACCAACTGATTGGCTGAGAAGCTACCCAGAAAGGGGCTGAAAAATAGCCTTAATATGGAGTTGGTCCCCCTTTGCTGCTATAACAGCCTCCACTCTTCTGGGAAAGCTTTCCACTAGATGTTGGAACATTGCTGCGGGGACTTGCTTCCGTTCAGCCACAAGAGCATTAGTGAGGTCGGACACTGATGTTGGGCAATTAGGCTTGGCTCGTAGTCAGCGATCCAATTCATCCCGAAGGTGTTCGATGGGGTTGAGGTCAGGGCTCTGTGCAGGCCAGTCAAGTTCTCCCAAACTGTTGCCACAAAGTTAGAAGCACAGAATCGTCTAGAATGTCATTGTATGCTGTAGCGTTAAGATTTCCCTTCAGTGGAACTAAGGGGCCTAGCCCGAACCATGAAAAACAGCCCCAGACCATTATTCCTCCTCCACCAAACTTTACAGTTGGCACTATACGTACATTGGGGCAGGTAGAGTTCTCCTGGCATCCGCCAAACCCAGATTCGTTCGTCGGACTGCCAGGTGGTGAAGCGTGATTCATCACTCTAAAGAACATATTTCCACTGTCCAATGGCGGCGAGCTTTACACCACTCCAGCCGACGCTTGGCGTTGCGCATGGTGATCTTAAGCTTGTGTGAGGCTGCTTGGCCATGGAAACTAATTTCATGAAGCTCCCGATGAACAGTTCTTGAGTGATCCAATTGACATTTTAGTAGACGCTCTTATCCAGAGCGACTTACAATTAGTGAGTGCATACATTTTTCATACTGGCCCCCTGTGGGAATCAAACCCACAACCCTTGCGTTGCAAGCACCATGCTCTACCAACTGAGCTACAGGAGGGCTGACATTGCTTCCAGAGGCAGTTTGGAACTTGGTAGTGAGTGTTGCAACCGAGGACAGACGATTTTTACGGTCCCGTTCTGTGAGCTTGTGTGGCCTACCACTTCGCGGCTGAGCCGTTGTTGCTCCTAGACGTTTCCACTTCACAATAACAGCACTTACAGTTGACCGGGGGCAGCTCTAGCAGGGCAGACATTTTACGAACTGACTTGTTGGAAAGGTGGCATCCTATGATGGTGACACATTGAAAGTCAATGAGCTCTTCAGTAAGGCCATTCTACTGCCAATGTTTGTCTATGGAGATTGCATGGCCGTGTGGTCGATTTTATACACTTGTCAGCAACGGGTGTGGCTGAAATAGCTGAATCCACTAATTTGAAAGGTGTGTATGTAGAAATAAGGTTAATGAAATAAATAACTTGCTAACATCCGATAACATTCATATATTAGCCATTTCTGAGACTCACTTAGATAATTCATTTGATGATACAGCAGTAGCAAGGATATAACATATATAGAAGAAACAGGAATGAGGAAGATGTTGCTATTTACAGTGCCTTTGGAAAGTATTTAGACCCCTTGACCTTTTCTACATTTTGTTACGTTACAGCCTTATTCTAAAATGGATTTTGTTTTTTCCCCCTCATCAATCTACACACAATACCCCATAATGACAAAGCAAAAACAGGTGTATAACAAAAATGAAAAACATCAATACCTTATTTACATAATTATTCAGACCTTTTGCTCAAAATTGAGCTCAGGTTCATCCTGTTTCCATTGATCATCCTTGAGATGTTTCTACAACTTGATTGGAGTCCACCTGTGGTAAATTCAATTGATTGGACATGATTTGGAAAGGCACACACATGTCTATATAAGGTCCCACAGTTGACAGTGCATGTCAGAGTAAAAACCAAGCCATGAGGTCGAAGGAATTGTCCGTAGAGCTCCGAGACAGGATTTTGTCGAGGCACAGATCTGGGGAAGGTTCCAAAACAATTCTGCAGCATTGAATGTCCCCAAGAACACAGTGGCCTCCATCATTCTTAAATGGAAGAAGTTTGGAACCACCAAGACTCTTCCTAGAGCTGACCGCCCGGCCAAACTGAGCAATAGGGGGAGAAAGGCCTTGGTCAGGGAGGTGACCAAGAACCTGATGGTCACTCTGACAGAGCTCCAGAGATGGGTGAATCTTCGAGAAGGACAACCATCTCTGCATGGTAGAGTGGCCAGATGGAAGCATGGTGGTGGCAGCATCATGCTGTGGGGATGTTTTTCAGCGGCAACGACTGGGAGAGTAGTCGGGATCAAGGGAAAGATGAACGGCGCAAAGTACAGAGAGATCCTTGATGAAAACCTGCTCCAGAGCGCTCAGGACCTCAGACTGGGGTGAAGTTTCAGCTTCCAACAGGACAACGACCCTAAGTACACAGCCAAGACAACGCTGGAGTGGCTTCGGGACAAGTCTCTGAATGTCCTTGAGTGGCCCAGCCAGAGCCCGGACTTGAACCCGATCGAACATCTCTGGAGAGACCTGAAAATAGCTGTGCAGCAACACTCCCCATCCAACCTGTATATATATAAATATATGCACTACCAGTCAAAAGTTTTAAAACACCTACTCATTCAAGGGTTTTTCTTTATTTTTTACTATTTTCTATATTGTAGAATAATAGTGAAGACATCAAAACTATGAAATAGTTACGAAACTATGAAATAACACATATGGAATCATGTATTAACCAGAAAAGTGTTAAACAAATCAAAATATATTTTCTATTTGAGATTCTTCAAATAGCCACCCTTTGCCTTGATGACAACTTTGCACACTCTTGGCATTATCTCAACCAGCTTCATGAGGTAGTCACCTGGAATGCATTTAAATTAACAGGTGTGACTTCTTAAAAGTTAATTTGTGGAATTTATTTTCTTCTTAATGCGTTTGAGCCAATCAGTTGTATACAGAAGATAGCCCTATTTGGTAAAAGACCAAGTACATATTATGGCAAGAACAGCTCAAATAAGCAAAGAGAAATGACAGTCCATCATTACTTTAGGACATGAAGGTCAGTCAATCCGGAAAATTTCAAGAACTTTAAAAGTTTCTTCAAGTGCAGTCGCAAAAACTATCAAGCGCTATGATGAAACTGGCTCTCATGAGGACCGCCACAGGAATGGAAGACCCAGAGTTACCTCTGCTGCAGAGGATAAGTTCATTAGAGTTACCAGCCTCAGAAATTGAAGCCCAAATAAATGCTTCACAGAGTTCAGGTAACAGACACATCTCAACATCAACTGTTCAGAGGAGACTGCGTGAATCAGGCCTTCATGGTCGAATTGCTGCAAAGAAATCACTACTAAAGGACACCAATAAGAAGAAGAGACTTGCTTGGGCCAAGAAACACGAGCAATGGACATTAGACCGTTGGAAATGTGTCCTTTGGTCTGGAGTCCAAATTTGCGATTTTTGGTTCCAACCGCCGTGTCTTTGTGAGACGCGGTGTGGGTGAACGGATGATCTCCGCATGTGTATTTCCCACCGTAAAGCATGGAGGAGGAGGTGTTATGGTGTGGGGGTGCTTTGCTGGTGACACTGTCTGTGATTTATTTAGAATTCAAGGCACACTTAACCAGCATGGCTACCACAGCATTCTGTAGCGATACTGGTTTGGGCTTAGTGGGACTATAATTTGTTTTTCAACAGGACAATGACCCAACACACCTCCAGGCTGTGTAAGCGCTATTTTACCAAGAAGGAGAGTGATGGAGTGCTGCATCAGATGACCTGGCCTCCACAATCCCCCGACCTCAACCAAATTGAGATTGTTTGTGATGAATCTGACCGCAGAGTGAAGGAAAAGCAGCCAACAAGTGATCAGCATATGTGGGAACACCTTCAAGACTATGTCACGGATTCTGCCGAGACTGCCCTTCCTTCTGGTTCGGGCGTCACCGGAATACTAGCTGCTGCCGTTCTATGTTTTATGTTTCTATGTTCACCTGATTGTTGTCTAGTGTTGCACCTGTTTCCCATTATGGTATTATGTCCTTCCCTATTTAACCTGTTCGCTCCCACTATGTGTTGTGCGTGTTTGTTGCTTGTTACGAGTGTCGTTTGTGAGCGGGTTTGCTCCTCCCTGTGTTTGGAGGTTTTGCTTGTTTCTTTACTATTCAGTAAAGTAGATTTTCAATTCATTCTGTGTCCTGCGCTTGACTCTGGCCTACCGCATTCCACAGACATTCATGACAGACTATTGGAAAAGCATTCCTCATGAAGCTGGTTGAGAGAATGCCAAGAATGTGCAAAGCTGTCATCAAGGCAAAGGGTGGCTATTTGAAGAATCTCAAATATAAAATATATTTTGATTTGTTTAACACTTTTTTGGTTACTACATGATTCCATATGTGTTATTTCATAGTTTTGATATCTTCACTATTATTCTACAATGTAGAAAATAGTAAAAATAAAGAAAAACTCTTGAATGAGTAGGTGTGTCCAAACTTTTGAGCGGTAGTGTGTATATATACAGTGCATATGTAAAGTATTCAGACCCCTTGACGTTTTCCACGTTTTGTTACGTTACAGCCTTATTCTAAAATGGATTACATTGTTTTTTTCCCCCCTCATCAATCTACACACAATACCCCATAATGACAAAGCAAAAAAAGTTTTTTGAAAATAGAAAAAAGAAATTTGTGCAAACCTATTACAAATAAAACACTAAAATATCACATTTACTTAAGTATTCAGACCCTTTACTCAGTACTTTGTTGAAGCACCATTGGCAGTGATTACAGCCTCGAGTCTTATTGGGTATGATGCTACAAGCTTGGCACACCTGTATTTGGGGAGTTTCTCCCATTCTTCTCTGCAGATCCTCTCAAGCTCTGTCAGGTTGGATGGGGAGTGTCGCTGCACAGCTATTTTCAGGTCTCTCCAGAGATGTTAGATCGGGTTCAAGTCCGGGCTCTGGCTGGGCCACTCAAGGACATTCAGAGACTTGTCCCAAAGCCACTCCTGTGTTGTCTTTGCTGTGTGCTTATGGTCGTTGTCCTGTTGGAAGGTGAACCTTCGCCCCAGTCTGAGGTCCTGAGTGCTCTTTAGCAGGTTTTAATCAAAGATCTCTCTGTACTTTGCTCCGTTCATTTTTCACTCGATCCTGACTAGTATCCCAGTCCCTGCCACTGAAAAACATCCCCACAGCATTATGCTGCCACCACCATGCTTCACCGTAGGGATGGTGCCAGGTTTCCTCCAGACCTGACGCTTGGCATTCAGGTCAAAGAGTTCAAACTTGGTTTCATCAAACCAGAGAATCTTGTTTCTCATGGTCTGAGAGTCCTTTAGGTTTCTTTGGGCAAACTCCAAGCGGGCTGTCATGTGCCTTTTACTGAGGAGTGGCTTCCGTCTGGCCACTCTACCATAAAGGCCTGATTGGTGGAGTGCTGCAGAGATGGTTGTCCTTTCTCAAAGGTTCTCCCATCTCCACAGAGGAACTCTGGAGCTCTGTCAGAGTGACCATCGGGTTCTTGGTCACCTCCCTGACCAAGGCCCTTCTCCCCCAATTGCTCAGTTTGGCCGGGCGGTCAGCTCTAGGAAGAGTCTTCCAAACTTCTTCCATTTAAGAATGATGGAGGCCACTGTGTTCTTGGGGACCTTCAATGATGCAGACATTTTTTGGTTCCCTTCCTGATAGATTAATTATTAATGACTAATTATTACACCCTGAAACTGTGTATAATGTGTTAGAAATGTGTGAGTGTAGGACCAGTAAAGGCTATGGCATTGAGCCACTATTTAGCAATGTGAGTAAGAGTTAGGCCAGACAACAAAGACAACTGAGAAACTAAGATAAAGAGGCCTCCCAATTTAGGGAGGGGAGAAACTGTTATGAAAACATGGTGCAGAATATTGTGAGAACGGCAATAACTGAGTAATGCAGGGAGTAGGATATGTGTGTGTGTGTGTGTGTGTGTATGTATGTGTGTATGCATGTGTGTATATGTGTGTGTGTGTGAACTGAAGGTCAGTAGAGCAGTTTTAGAGTGGAAAACTACAGCCCGCCTACAGAGGGAAGGGATTTATTTTTGTATGACGTATGAGTATAAAAGATGGACTCTGAAATTGTGATGGCAGAATTCTCAATGAATAAATATCTCTGACTATGCAGACCGGGACTCTGGCCGTTACTTAAATCCCAAAAGACTTACAACCTTTTGGGAGACGCACAGAGACACTAAAATAGTTTGTTAAACAATTCACATAACACTTCCCCAGATCTGTGCCTCGACAAAATCCTGTCTCGGAGCTCTACGGACAATTCCTTCGACCTCATGGCTGGTTTTTGCTCTGACATGCATTTACCCCAGGTGGACTCCAATCAAGTTGTAGAAACATCTCAAGGATGATTTTACATTTTTTTTACATTTTACATGATCAATGGAAACAGGATGTACCTGAGCTCAATTTCGAGTCTCATAGCGAAGGGTCTGAATACTTAAGTAAATAAGGTATTTCTGTTGTACATTTTTATTAAATTTGCCAACATTTCTAAAAACCTGTTTTCGCTTTGTCATTATGGGGTATTGTGTGTAGATTGATGAGGAAAACAATTAATGTAATCAATTTTAGAATAAGGCTGTAACGTAATAAAATGTGGAAAAAGTCAAGGGGTCTGAATACTTTCCGAATGCACTGTATATTCAGAGCCATATCCCTGTAATGCTTAGAGAAGGTCTCATGTCAAGTATTATTGAAGTACTGTGGCTGCATGTTCACCCGCCTCATCTAAAGCCTATTATTTTGGGGTGTTGCTGTAGGCCACCAAGTGCTATTGAAGTACTGTGGCTGCATGTTCACCTGCCTCATCTAAAGCCTATTATTTTGGGGTGTTGCTGTAGGCCACCAAGTGCTATTGAAGTACTGTGGCTGCATGTTCACCGCCTCATCTAAAGCCTATTATTTTGGGGTGTTGCTGTAGGCCACCAAGTGCTATTGAAGTACTGTGGCTGCATGTTCACCGCCTCATCTAAAGCCTATTATTTTGGGGTGTTGCTGTAGGCCACCAAGTGCTATTGAAGTACTGTGGCTGCATGTTCACCGCCTCATCTAAAGCCTATTATTTTGGGGTGTTGCTGTAGGCCACCAAGTGCTAACAGTCTAAATAATGTGTGTGAGTATCTAAATAATTTGCCTCGTCCCTCTCAATCATACAACCCTTCAATTCCTCATCAATCTAAGGGGCCCTAACAGTTTTAACAGTCAGTCCCTTAATAGGTGCATGGTTATCAATAACTGGAAGAAACTATTTCATAAATGCACCAAGTGCAGCGTCTGGATGCTCCTCATTACACACATCAGACCAACAAATATTTTTTGTATCTTCAACATAGGAATCAGTACAGAACGTTTTGTATGATCTCTTATATACACTATTTAAATGTAATTTTATCCAACATTCTGGCTTGTAAGGAACATTTACACCAGCGGTGACAAAGTAATTAAACGGAGGGCCTAGTGTTTTTGGTTTTTCCTTCCAATTAAGACCTCGACAACCAGGTGAGGGGAGTTCCTTTACTAATTAGTGACCTTAAATCATCAATCAAGTACAAGGGAGGAGACAAAACCCGTAGACGTGGAATGAGTTTGACACTTGATTTACACTATTTTAGCTTCAGGCTGTATATAGGCCTACCAGATCAGATCACTTGAGATGATGCCATTTGCAACTTGCATTTGCAACAGAAATTGCGTCCAAATTGCTTCGTGTGACACAGGCTTGCAGTGACTTTATATTCACACAGCTTCTAAGGACGTATACATAGTATATATAGTATTTATATATATAGTATTTCTCTAGCTAGCTGAGCTGGTTTACAAGAAAACGGCTGAGATTACTCAAACACTGTAGCTAGCTAGCAAGCCCTCTTTGGCAACAACATTATTGGGGCACAGGAATGTTAGATGAATCTTTTAATTTTAAGTTAGCTGTCATTGAAATTGGTGGTTACTACTGGTTTCAGATCCGAGGCGAGAGAAACTGTCCGCCGTGTTTTGTGTTTTGGTAAGGGCTCAGAGTGACGTCACGCACCCAAGAAGCCTCGACCAATCACTCGACAGATATAACTGACTTTGCCTCTGGGTATCCTATGAAAATAAATTTCGCAACCGGAAAAACAGATGTCCCGCCCCAGAAACAAAAGTATTTTTAGCATATTTTAGCATATTAGCGTATGTGGTGGGGGGGGGTCCCTATTGTTTCGTATACTCAGTATATATTCAGTACAGCGTGAACGGCCATGGCCCTACGACGGATTGGACTGTCCCAGAGGACTCTGCAAGGCCCCCCCTTTGCCTTGTAAATTTGCCCATTTGTATGTTAAGATTGATCCTTTTCTCAAAAGTCACTAGACACAAGCATTTAAAAGCTGTTTTTCCCAAAAGTTCCCCTGGCAAAATGTCCCCCCCCCCCCTACCCAATGTCAGACTCACTCCTACGCCCCTGGAGCCCAGTAAAACCCAAACTAAGAGGATGCGTTCAGGCAGTTGTCCATCCATACTTTACTCAATTCAGTTAAAAAGCAGTTAAAAAGCTCACCACATCCCAAATGGCACCCTTTCCCCTATAGAGTGTCCTACGTTTGACCACATTGGCCCTGGTTTAGGGAATAGGGTGCACTATATAGGGAATAGGGTGCCATTTGGGATACCGCTCAGTAAAAAGCCCAGATCACTCAGCTCCTGTAAATACCGATGTTGCTGAGTGATGTGGCGCCCCCTGGTGGAACAGTCAAAGGTCATCTGTGTTTTAGTTGCACTGTTGTGTAACAGACAGTAGTAGTTGGTTACAGCAGCTGTAGACACACACACACACACACACACACACACACACACACACACACACACACACACACACACACACACACACACACACACACACACACACACACACACACACAGTACAAATTATTTTAGGTACTACTTAAGTATTTTTGGGGGGTATCTGTACTTTACATGACTATTTATATAATAATAATATAATAATAATATGCCATTTTGCAGACGCTTTTATCCAAAGCAACTTACAGTCATGTGTGCATACATTTTTGTGTATGGGTGGTCCCGGGGATCGAACCCACTACCTTGGCGTTACAAGCGTCGCGCTCTACCAGCTGAGCTACAGAGGACCACAAAAATATATTGTATATGTTTTACAACTTTTACTCCACTACATTCCTAAAGAAAATATGCACTTTTTACTCCCATGCATTTTCCCTGACACCCAAAAGTACCTGTTACATTTCGAAAGCTTATCAGGACAGGAAAATGGTCTAATTCACGCACTTATCAAGAGAACATCCAAGGTCATCCCTACTGCCTCTGATCTGGCGGACTAAACAGCCCTGGCCAGGGCCATAACCAGGGTTTGAGTTTTAGTGAGGTCTGGAAGTAAATTTTTTAAAAGTTGAAGCACATTTACTGCATTTCCATACAATTAAAAAAAACTTTAAAATGCTATTTGGAGAACAGCAACAAAAGCAAAAATTACCCCAGCCATTATCACCTTGGCTGCTGTAGGTCCATTCACCTCAGTCCATCTACAAACACACAGCCTATTAGCTATGCAGTTGTAATGTTATACTTCTGAAAGGGGGGAAATACGACAAATGATTCACACTGACACATAGCATCAGCGATGAAACGAAAACGTATTTCATTTTTAGAACTGTATTGTTTGCATTCTGATTGTATTTTAATGTAGGCCTATAGGGAAGATAGGTCCTGTGGAGATGTTCATATTGAAACATACAGTGATTGTATTTTAATATAGGCCTATAGTGTCACACTCTGGCTCCGGGACTGTGTTGTTTGAGCCAGGGTGTATTCATTTGTTGTGTTTGGTTTTGGTTTTGTTTCCGTGTTTGGTCAGTGACTCCCAATCGGAGGTAACGAGTGTCAGCTGTCGGCTCGTTATCTCTGATTGGGAGCCATATTTATACTGTGTGTTTTCACCTTGTGGTTGTGGGTTTTTGTTCCAAGTTCAGTCTTTGTTCACTGTTGGACTTCACTATCGTCTTTTGTTTTGTAGTTACGTGCTTTATCAATTAAAGTCATCATGTTCACTCAACGCGCTGCGTATTGGTCTGCTCCCTTTATAGACGGTCGTGACAGAAAAACCCACCTTAAAAGGACCAAGCAGCGTGTCAAGCGGCAACAGGATTTATGGACGCCTCCAAAGGATTCATGGACATGGGAGGAGATTTTGGACGGAAAAGGGTCCTGGACTTGGGAGGAAATCCTGGAGGGGAGGGATCGCCGTCCATGGAGCGAGACAGTGGAGAACCTGGCAGGAGAGGAGCAACGGCGTCAGCAGGGCCATCGGCGGATGGACGAGAGGCAACCCCAAAAAGTTTTTTGGGGGGGGCACATGGCTTGGGCGGCTGGGCAGCAGGAGGCTGCCACAGGGAGACGTGGAGAGAAGGCTATCGGATTACGGGAGCCATTGGCGAGTAGAGGAAGGGAAGTTGTTGCGGCACGGCGTGAGAGACTGATGTGTGTTACCAGTCCGGTCCGGCCCGTTCCTGATCCTCAGTTAAGGCCAGTGGTGTGTGTTCCCAGTACGGACCGGGCTGTTCCTACTCCACGCACCAAGCCCACGGTGTGCGTCGCCAGCCCAGCCCGGCCTGTTCCTGCTCCACGCACAGAACCTACGGTGTGCGTCGCCAGCCCGACCCGGCCTGTTCCTGCCACTCGCACCAAACCTACGGTGTGCGTCGCCAGCCCGGTCCGGCCTGTTCCTGCCACCCGCACCAAGTCTACGGTGCGCGTCGCCAGCCCGACCCGGCCTGTTCCTGCCACTCGCACCAAACCTACGGTGCGCGTCGCCAGCCCGGTCCGGCCTGTTCCTTCTCCCCGCACTAGCCTAGATCGGTCCTCACCCGGAATCCACCGCCCTTATTATCCCGGCCGTGCCCAACCT